>SJYC01033041.1:0-68005 GCA_006408675.1 Madoqua kirkii | reverse complement strand
TCTAACGCCAGAGCCACCGAGGCTTCCCTGCACACTCGCGCCCCTGGACATGCCTTCTTCCACTGATCTGCTTCCCCTTGGAAAAGAGGGCTGGGAATGAGGAACACTGAAGCAGCCTTTTTATACAACCTGTAATAAAGTATGCATCGATAAACGTGGGCTGACTGAATTAATGGAGCCATTATGATTTTGAAAGGCTTGCCTTTTCTATTATTCCACTTCATGCACAGGGTTTTGGAGGTCCTTTAAAGAGGGCTTGCCCGGCTGGTCATTGCTACTGATCCATCATCAGCTTCCTCCACCTTCCGGTTCCCAGGCTCTCCTCTGCCTGCACTGGCCAGCCATGACCTCAGCTTGCCCTTGGCTGCGTCTTGGTTTCTCTCTGGAGAAACAACATGTCCTACCACCTCCTCACCCGCTGCCTGGCTCCACGTTTGCTCCACACCAGGGCAGAGACAACCTTTCTCCCAAGTTCCCTTTGGACTTGGAGCTCAGTCTAGACCGGCTCAAGGGCTTCTCTGCTCGAGATTCAGCAGTGATAACTCAGAGGCAGAAATAAAGTCCAGGCAGCAGGCCCCTGCCAGAAGCTCAAGAAGCTTCTGAGAGTGAAGAATCTGAGGGCTGAAAAGCTTTTGAGGCTCGTGGAAACTAGGGCATCATGTCCTCTGAAGCCTGGACCCACAGGCAGGGCTGCTTTGTGGGGGTCTGAGGGTATCCCCTGCCCCCTCCTCTCCCAGAAATCACCCACCCTGTGGGCTCCAGGCCAGCAGGTTAGGCAGGGGCTCTCCAAAAAGCCAAAGCTCTGGTGTTTCCAGCAGTCACACAAAGATGTGGAAACTGGACCATAAAGAACGCTGAGTGCCACAGAGTTGATGCTTTTAGCTGAAGTGTTGGAGAAAACTCTTAAGAGTTCCTTGGAGTGCAAGGAGATCAAATCAGTCAGTCCTAAAGGAAATCAGTCCTGAGTATTCACTGGAAAGACTGATGCTAAACTGAAGCTCCAACTCTTTGGCCACCTGATGCGACTAGCTGACTCATTTGACAAGACCCTGATGCTGGGAAAGACTGAAGACAGGAGGAGAAGGTAGTGATAGAGGATGAGATGGTTGGACAGCATCACTGACTCAATGGACATGAGTTTGAGCAAATTCTGGGAGATAGTGAAGGACACGGAAGCCTGGCGTCCAGCAGTCCATGGGGGTCACAAAGAATCAGACACAGCTTAGCAACTGAACAACCACCCCCACCACTGAAAGAGAGGTCGGATGTTCCAGGAGGGCTGAAGCTCAAGGAGAGGCGCACAGACCCGGTTCTGCTGAGCTCGGTGCACCAGGCCCCCACTGCTCCGAAGTACCCAGGCAGCCCAGTGGGCTCTGTGCAGCAGCTGGCCTGGTTGGGCCCCGGCTGTTGCCAGGCATGGTTGCCACACACAGACTCCTATCCTGGGTCACTGGATAGCTAGTTGGAGATGGGACAAAAGCCCTCAGGTGTGTCTAGGAAGGCAACTTCAAGGTCAACGCTTGATCCATTGCTAGAATTGGGAGCTGGGACCCAAGCTGTGCAAGACCCTCTGCACACAGAATTCACTGGCACAACTGGCATCTCCAGACACAAATGTCCATGTCCACTACACACACACACATTCCCTCACCCCATACATACACTTGCTCACATGGCTCTACCACATGCATAGCTCCTTGGTACAGGGGTGTGTGCCCACACTCCCTGGCTGTCCCACTACCATCCCAATGGGGGCTCAGTGGGCTCCCTCCCTCCACCAAGGCCCTCGCAGTCTCCTGGAAGAATCAATGCAAGGCTCTGAGTGTCTCTTCCACCTGGTGCGATGTCTGTGAGTGGCAGACTATTGTGTGTGTCTGGTGAAACTCTGCTTACACACAGAGCTGAGAATCCACAGAAGGATGCATGTAAGTATGGGGGAACTTAGAAGAACCCACGAGAGCTACAAGGAGCTGACTCATTGGAAAAGACCCTGATGCCAGGAAAGATTGAGGGCAGGAAGAGAAGAGGGGTGACAGAGGAGGAGATGGTTGGATGGCAACACCAACTCAAAGGACATGAGTTTGGGTGGACTCCAGGAGACAGAGAAGGACAGGGAAGCCTGGAGTGCTATAATTCGAGGGGTCCCAAAGAGTCGGATGCGACTTAGTCACAGAACAACAATGAGAGCTACGATCTAATTTGCACTGTCCCACTCCAACCACTGCAGACACAGTTTCTAGGGCCACTCAGACGTACTCCCTGCTCCCAGCAGACACACACCGAGCATCCCATAGCACAGGGGTGAGGACAAGCTCAGCCTAGGAAGTCAAAAAGACCTGAATTCACTACCCCACTCTGCCACTTGCTGGCTGTGGGACACTGGGCACTTGCTCACCCTCTCTGAGCCTCAGCTCCCTCATCTGTAAGGAAGGATAATAATAGCTCCCTCACAGGCCTGCTGGGAAGGTTAAATGAGGTTATAGATGTACAACACCAGGCACAAGGGACTCAATAAACATCAATTACTCTTTCCCTTCCACTCACCCTTGTGCCTCTCATTCATGCAGTGGATGAGTATTTACTAAGCAGTGTGGCAAGTCTGCTGTAGGCACTGGCGGTGCAAATCGCCTATGACATCCTCACGCAGCTCGTTTTCTAGTGTTGGGACAGATGGAGACAAGTAAAGGATAAGCATATGATGGGGGGAGCGTGATCAGAGTTAGGAAGAAGCTGATGGGGCGGAGCTTCATCTGGAGTGCTCCACCTCCGAGGGCCTCACTCCAGAGCAGAGACCTAATCTGGGAGTAAGAGCCAGCCAGGGCACCTCCTGGGGGAGAGCATTCCAGGCAAGGAGAAGAGCAGGCAGACCTTTTTGAGTCCAAGTCAAGTACAACTGTGGGCTTCCTCCCCCAGTGGCTCAGTGGTAAAGAATATGCCTGCAGTGCCTGAGACACAGGAGACAGGGGTTTGACCCCTGGGTCAGGAAGATCCCCTGGAAGAGGGCAAGGCAACCCACTCCAGTATTCTTGCCTGGAGAATCCCATGGACAGAGGAGCCTGGAGGGCTACAGTACATGGGGTCACAAAGAGCTGGACATGACTGAAGTAGCTGAACACACGTGTGAGTACCACTTGGTTCTCATCTGGTACAGGCACTAGTTGGCTGTGCCACCTGGGGCAAGTTACTGGCTTTTTGCATCTCAGTTTCCTCATTTATAAAGTGGGGTTATAACAGCCCTTGTGTCACAAGATGGTCAGAAAGGTGAAATGAGAACATGTACTTGGAAAGACTTAGCACATCCAAGTGCTTAAAGTGTTTGCTAACGTGAAGCATCCGTTGGTGATGTCAGAGACAGGGAGACGCTGGGGAAGGGGTGCCCAACTCTGGGCAGAAAAGGACAGGCGCCATCTTGCAGGTATATATATATTTTTTGAACACCTACTATGTGCTGTATCTACTGGGTAAGTACATAAAGGAGAATCAAACCACACCAGTTCTTGAGTCTTAGGTAGGATGCTTTGTCCTTTAAACCAGGAGACTAGTGCTGTGGATTCACAGAGGTGGGGCCCAGGGAGGGTCTCCTGGGGCGCTGGCCTTTGAAAACATTGCTCACAAAGAGTTGAAACGTGGCCTCTGTAGTCTAGAGTCACAGAGAAGGCTTCTTGAGAGAGGATCCCATGGATGGGTGGGGGGTAGGAGGTAGTTAGACAAGAGAGAGGGCTTTAGGGTAGAGGTGGAGCAGGGTGAGTCCTTAAAACCCTCTTTGTCCCTCCTTGGTGCAAACAGCTCCCTGGTTGCTCTGCCGACTTCTCCCCTGTGCTCACCAGTGTTCCTTCTTCGCGCAGCACCCAGAGAGAGAGCCGGAAATATGCAGATCTGCTCAGACGAGGTCACCCTTCCCCCCACGCGCACACAGTTCAAACCATCCCGATTTAATCTGGTAGACAAGATCTACCCCATCTCACCTCCCACCACTCTGACAGGCGTCTCTCCACCAGGAGTGCTGGCCTTCTTGCTGTTACCTTGAAAAACAACAAGCTTGTTCCTGTCTCCACACATTTCTGCCTGCTCTTTTCCTTGCCTGGAATGCTCTCCCCCAGGAGGTGCCCTGGCTGGCTCTTACTCCCAGATTAGGTCTCTCCTCTGGAGTGAGGCCCTTGGAGGTGGAGCACTCCAGATGAAGCTCCACCCCATCAGCTTCTTCCTAACTCTGATCACGCTCCCTCCATCATTTGCTTATCGTTTACTTGTCTCCATCTGTCCCAGCACTAGAAAACGAGCTGCGTGAGGATGTCATAGGCGATTTGCACCGCCAGTGCCTACAGCAGACTTGCCACACTGCTTAGTAAATACTCATCCACTGCATGAATGAGAGGCACAAGGGTGAGTGGAAGGGAAAGAGTAATTGATGTTTATTGAGTCCCTTGTGCCTGGTGTTGTATATCTACAACCTCATTTAACCTTCCCAGCAGGCCTGTGAGGGAGCTATTATTATCCTTCCTTACAGATGAGGGAGCTGAGGCTCAGAGAGGGTGAGCAAGTGCCCAGTGTCCCACAGCCAGCAAGTGGCAGAGTGGGGTAGTGAATTTAGGTCTTTTTGACTTCCTAGGCTGAGCTTGTCCTCACCCCTGTGCTATGGGATGCTCGGTGTGTGTCTGCTGGGAGCAGGGAGTACGTCTGAGTGGCCCTAGAAACTGTGTCTGCAGTGGTTGGAGTGGGACAGTGCAAATTAGATCGTAGCTCTCATTGTTGTTCTGTGACTAAGTCGCATCCGACTCTTTGGGACCCCTCGAATTATAGCACTCCAGGCTTCCCTGTCCTTCTCTGTCTCCTGGAGTCCACCCAAACTCATGTCCTTTGAGTCGGTGTTGCCATCCAACCATCTCCTCCTCTGTCACCCCTCTTCTCTTCCTGCCCTCAATCTTTCCTGGCATCAGGGTCTTTTCCAATGAGTCAGCTCCTTGTAGCTCTCGTGGGTTCTTCTAAGTTCCCCCATACTTACATGCATCCTTCTGTGGATTCTCAGCTCTGTGTGTAAGCAGAGTTTCACCAGACACACACAATAGTCTGCCACTCACAGACATCGCACCAGGTGGAAGAGACACTCAGAGCCTTGCATTGATTCTTCCAGGAGACTGCGAGGGCCTTGGTGGAGGGAGGGAGCCCACTGAGCCCCCATAGGGATGGCGGTGGGACAGCCTGGGAGTGTGGGGCACACACCCCTGTACCAAGGAGCTATGCATGTGGTAGAGCCATGTGAGCAAGTGTATGTATGGGGTGAGGGAATGTGTGTGTGTGTAGTGGACATGGACATTTGTGTCTGGAGATGGCAGTTGTGCCAGTGAATTCTGTGTGCAGAGGGTCTTGCACAGCTTGGGTCCCAGCTCCCAATTCTAGCAATGGATCAAGCGTTGACCTTGAAGTTGCCTTCCTAGACACACCTGAGGGCTTTTGTCCCATCTTCAACTAGCTATCCAGTGACCCAGGATAGGAGTCTGTGTGTGGCAACCATGCCTGGCAACAGCCGGGGCCCAACCAGGCCAGCTGCTGCACAGAGCCCACTGGGCTGCCTGGGTGCTTCAGAGCAGTGGGGGCCTGGTGCGCCGAGCTCAGCAGAACCGGGTCTGTGCGCCTCTCCTTGAGCTTCAGCCCTCCTGGAACATCCGACCTCTCTTTCAGTGGTGGGGGTGGTTGTTCAGTTGCTAAGCTGTGTCTGATTCTTTGTGACCCTCATGGACTGCTGGACACCAGGCTTCCGTGTCCTTCACTATCTCCCAGAATTTGCTCAAACTCATGTCCATTGAGTCGGTGATGCTGTCCAACCATCTCATCCTCTATCACTACCTTCTCCTCCTGCCTTCAGTCTTTCCCAGCATCAGGGTCTTGTCAAATGAGTCAGCTAGTCGCATCAGGTGGCCAAAGAATTGGAGCTTCAGTTTAGCATCAGTCTTTCCAGTGAATACTCAGGACTGATTTATTTTAGGACTGACTGATTTGATCTCCTTGCACTCCAAGGGACTCTTAAGAGTCTTCTCCAACACTTCAGTTAAAACCATCAACTCTGTGGCACTCAGCCTTCTTTATGGTCCAGTTCTCACATCTTTGTGTGACTGCTGGAAACACCAGAGCTTTGGCTTTTCGGAGAGCCCCTGCCTAACCTGCTGGCCTGGAGCCCACAGTGTGGGTGCTTTCTGGTGGAGGAGGGGGCAGGGGATACTCTCAGACCCCCGCAAAGCAGCCCTGCCTGTGGGTCCAGGCTTCAGAGGACATGATGCCCTAGTTTCCATGAGCCTCAAAAGCTTTTCAGGCCTCAGATTCTTCACTCTCAGAAGCTTCTAGAGCTTCTGGCAGGGGCCTGCTGCCTGGACTTTATTTCTGCATCTGAGTTATCACTGCTGAATCTCGAGCAGAGAAGCCCTTGAGCCAGTCTAGACTGAGCTCCAAGTCCAAAGGGAACTTGGGAGAAAGGTTGTCTCTGCCTTGGTGTGGAGCAAATGTGGAGCCAGGCAGCGGGTGAGGAGGTGGTAGGACATGTTGTTTCTCCAGAGAGACAAACCAAGATGCATCAGTCTTTCCAGTGAATACTCAGGACTGATTTCCTTTAGGACTGACTGATTTGATCTCCTTGCACTCCAAGGAACTCTTAAGAGTTTTCTCCAACACTTCAGCTAAAAGCATCAACTCTGTGGCACTCAGCGTTCTTTATGGTCCAGTTTCCACATCTTTGTGTGACTGCTGGAAACACCAGAGCTTTGGCTTTTTGGAGAGCCCCTGCCTAACCTGCTGGCCTGGAGCCCACAGGGTGGGTGATTTCTGGGAGAGGAGGGGGCAGGGGATACCCTCAGACCCCCACAAAGCAGCCCTGCCTGTGGGTCCAGGCTTCAGAGGACATGATGCCCTAGTTTCCACGAGCCTCAAAAGCTTTTCAGCCCTCAGATTCTTCACTCTCAGAAGCTTCTTGAGCTTCTGGCAGGGGCCTGCTGCCTGGACTTTATTTCTGCCTCTGAGTTATCACTGCTGAATCTCGAGCAGAGAAGCCCTTGAGCCGGTCTAGACTGAGCTCCAAGTCCAAAGGGAACTTGGGAGAAAGGTTGTCTCTGCCCTGGTGTGGAGCAAACGTGGAGCCAGGCAGCGGGTGAGGAGGTGGTAGGACATGTTGTTTCTCCAGAGAGAAACCAAGACGCAGCCAAGGGCAAGCTGAGGTCATGGCTGGCCAGTGCAGGCAGAGGAGAGCCTGGGAACCGGAAGGTGGAGGAAGCTGATGATGGATCAGTAGCAATGACCAGCCGGGCAAGCCCTCTTTAGAAACTGGAGACTTCCCGTTCCAGCAGCCCCTTCCTTCTGGGTCCACCCCTTGAATGAATGTCCCCCGGGACCCTCCACCTTTAGTCCTCTGCTGCCCCAGCTCCCCACAGTCGGCCCAGGGTGAGCTGCCCCTTCCTTTCTTGGGCTGTAAATCCTGCGGCCACTGCGTCCTAAGCCCCGCCCAGCTTCACTGCCCTTTCGACTGCCAGGTCAGCCCCTGACTTCATCCTGAGAGCGGCCATTCCAAGACAAATTCCCAGGTGTGTCACACTGATGGCCGATCGGAGCCCCGCCGAGAACATCCCGGTGCCAAGAACGAGCTTCTCCCAAGTCCTGCCGCCCCTGCTGCCTGCCACCTGCCTCGGCGGCCACTCCTCCCCTCCCCCTGCTCCCTGGGGGAGCAGACGGGGGTCACTCTGGGGGTCCCCCATTCCCAGGCCTCTGATCCTGCCCTGCCTCTCTCTCTGTCACCCATGGGGTCGGTTCTTCTCTCCCCTCCATTGCTCCCATGTTATTTTTCTTCTCCCCTGACTTTACTCTTTAAACTGTGTTCCGAATAAAAAAGGGGCTCTCTGTGGGCCAGGAACTCCTCTGGCTCCTGCCCTCTCCTTCTTCCATTTAAGTCTGAGCTGCTCCCATAGCCACACTCAGTCTCCAGTTCTTCCCAGTTCACTCGCGCGGGGCCTGAGTGATCGGCGCACTGACAGGCGCACTGACAGCCTTCGTCGCGAGGCCGGGACGCGTGCTGCTCTAGGCCCCCAGGCCACGTGCCTCTCCTGCCCCTGAGCTGGTCTCGGTCCGCGTGTCTGCCTCTGTCCCTGCCGTCCCTTTCCTCTCTTTCCCTCTCCTCTTCTGCCTGCCTCTTTCTTGAGCTCTCTCACCGGGACTGCCTCTCTGTGTGTGTGTTTCTATCTGCCCATCTCTCTTCTGCCCATTTTCCCTTCGAGTCTGGTTTTCTCTTTGTCTTCCTGTCTTTCCACCTTCCCCTGGGGTATCAGGCCATAGATGGTGTGATGCCGAGGGGCCCAGTGGGTCCCGAGATGCCCCCTTGAGAGCCTTTCCTGGGGTCTGGATGGGACCAGTGCAGGTCTGGCTCTCGGGGACCTGGCACGGTGTCCCCCACTCCCGCCGGAGGCAGTGCCCTCCAGGCATCAGTGGGGCCTGGAGAAAGCCCATTTCTGTGTGGCTCTGTGGAGGTGTGCAAACGGCAGGGGCCTGGAGCGCCTCCAGTTAGTGTAATTACATTCTTCCTGCTGACAGTTCCCACCATGGTCTCAATTGGATGTGACATTCTTATTAAATAACTTCACCCGTAACTAGTAATAATAACACAGCCCTCGCTTCCTGGCCTGAATTGCCCGATGCTGTTTTGGTGAGCAGTCGCGGTGCTGCAGGGTCTCTGCAGCATGGCCTGCCAGAGCGCCACCATCGCACATACCCCACACGCGTGCGTGGCTGGGGCTGATGGGAAGTATGTGGGCACCGCCTGTGCAGCCTATGTGCAGAGCCCGGGGGCATCTGGGAGGGCTGCCCCCGCTCGCCAAAGCAGGGCACCCTGGATGCCTGATGGCCCAGCATCCCTGGCAGGAGTGACTCTTCCTAGCCTCGTCACAGAGGGGAGAGTCAGCTTCCAGAGGACTGCCTGGTTCTCTGTCCATTTCTCTACCTTGTTCCAGCCTCTGTGTGTTCACAGCTTCCTTCCCCTGCCTCTGGAGTCTCCTTCCCTCCCTTTTCCTCCAGGTGGAATTGGTGGAACCGTATTCATCTCTTGAGGCCCAGTGTTGATGTTACCTCTTCCAAGACGCCATCTCTGATTCCGGCATAGCGCCATTAATCACCCGCTGAGTTGTTCTGCTTTGTTCTGGTCTGGCACTATGTTCTAATTTTGTTAGCTGGAGGTGGGATTGTCTTTTGAGCAGCTGTTGTTTAGTTGCTACACTGTGTCTGACTCGTTTGTGATCCCGTGGACTGTACCCACCAGGCTTCTCTGTTCATGGGATTTCCCAGGCAAGAATAACGGAGTAGATTGCCATTTCCTTCTCCAGGGGATCTTCCCAACCCAGGGATCGAACCTGCATCTCCTGTATTGGCAGGTGGATTCTTTACCACTGAGCCACCAAGGAAGCCCATTTATTTAAAGGCAGGGACTCATAACCATTTCTAATGATGGGCCCATCCACTCCCATAGCAAGGGCCCCCGAGTGTTTACTGAATGGAAGTGGATTTAGGTTTATGGGGAGGGGGCTGTGGCTGGGAACTGAGGTGCTGTGGTAGGCTTTTCCACAGAGATGAAGCACTTGCTGGGCTCCTAGTCTTTGTTTTTATTTTCTATCTTGACAAAAAAATGTGAGGCGTTCACTCTTGCAGAACAAATAGAACTGTGACTTGGGTTTCACAATTTACGGGGCTGATTTTGTCTGCTTTTGACAGTTCTGTCGTGTTCCTGACAGTTACAATTTGGTTTCTGTCTGGGACCTCAGGATGATAAGTTGGGATGCCAAGCCTGCATTGATCCATGGGGGGAACATATAGCCCCTTTGGGTTTCTCCCTCTGGTATGCTTATGAATTTGGAGTCCTGAGCAAGCCAGGGGAGGAAAGATGGGGAGGCCACGTGAGTGTGTGTGGAGGACTGTGCTGGTAGAGGGGTGTCACCTGGATCGCCTGACCCAGGTGGCATCGGAGGACAGAAGCAGTGCCCACCTAGATGTCCCCACACCTCCTCCCCATAGCTGCCTAGTCTTCTAGAGGACTCCCCTGCCCTTCTGTGTCCTCTGCATCCTCCCCAGTCCACCTACGAGTCTGCAGGACGTCTTCCAAGCTTGATGTGAGCTTTCGAACAGAAGGATCACGGCTGATTTCTCTCTGGATCCTTAACATGCAACCTGTGACCTCAAGAAGCGCCAGTGCGTGTGTGCCGAGTGCATGATGAACGGGTGAATGAATGAACGGCTCTGTCTTCTGTAGCCTGTTGCTTTCTTCCCTGACCTCAGCGTGGACTGTTGAGTCTATCTTAGATTTGAATCCTAGGTCCCTCACTCACTAGCTGAGTGATTTTCGAAGGTTCTTTTGAGAAACTAGTTTCCATCTATAAATCAAGAACAGAATCCAAGCCTGCCTGCATTGTTGTTGAGGTGAGATCCACGAGGGGCCATATAGTATAGAGTGGTTAAACGCATGGACTCTGGACCCAGACCACCTGGGTTCACATTCTTACTCGACTGCTTCCTAGCGGTGTGGCTTTGGGCACTTAAGTCTCTGTATCTCAGTCTTCTCACCTGTACATGGAGAGGCAGTGGCACCTTCTTCTCAGGGCTCTTGGGAGGATTATGAGACAAAGTATTTAAGGCAGGAACCAGCATTAGCATGTGCCCGGGTCATGTGTGACAGAGCGTCTTGGCTGAATCATAGCTGAGATTCAGACATAAGACTATTTAGGAGCCAGGCTACACTCTTTCTAATAGGGCATTCTGTCCCCTGCTCAGATGTCTCCTTACATCTCGTGGAGTTTTGGGGGTTACTCGCCACATCCTGGTTTGCACAGAGTTTAGTAATTTCATGAGGAAGAACTTGAATCCTGAGCACAGATGGGGTTTATATATATGTAGACCCCAGTCCAGTGGGTCGGGGGGGTGGTCTTCATGAGTATAAAAGTGCTGAGTGAGATGAAGTGGCACTAGAGAGAAAATTTACCTTGAATGAGTAAGGGGACAGACAGGGCTCCATAGCTTGAGAGGTAAGAGAAAGCAGGGGTTTTGAATCAGGGCCTATCAAATACATAGCCAGACTTTGTCAATGTCTGCTGGGAGGCAAAATGTCCCACAGCTGAGAACCATTGTTCTACTAGAGCTGGAGAGGATGACAGCTCTCTCCCAGCTGGAAAGAGAAGTGAGAAGGGAAATCAGGAGGTGGGGAAACACAGAAAGGTTCCTTCCAGCTGTCTAGGAGGGTTCATGCTCTTGCACATGCCAGGGCAGGGCGGGCCAGTGCCAACACGTGGCTCTCAGCAGACTCTCGGCAGCAGCAGTGAAGTTTCAGTGGCCCGGAGGCAGTCAAGGGAGGGCACAGCGGCTGCCTGAGGGCCCTGGCTCTGCTCCCACGTGAGTTGGCACCCTTGAGAGTCCTTGGAGCCCTGATTCTCAGCCTGGGCTGAACCACTGCTGGGGTCCCACTTCCAGAGTTCTGGTTTACATGGTCTGGGGTGGGGTGGGGGTGGATCTGGGCATTGACTGAAAGTCCACAAAGCTTCTCAAGTACCATGCAGCTGAGAACCAGCCACCGTAATCTAGGCTGTGCATCAGTATCACCTGGCAGCTTGTTAGAAATGCAGATTCTCAGGCCACACACAGCCCTAGAGGTTGCCCAAGTGGTTTGTATATACATGAAAGTCTGAGGAGTGATGTAGGATACGGAAAGTGGGAGAACTGAGAACTTTTCAGTCTGGCCAGTAGAGTCTGTTGATTCGGCACCCTTTAGAAAAAGCAGTTCAACCAAACTGGCAAGAGCTAGTGGGCATAGTCTCTATTCTCTCATAAACCAGAAGGGACCAGGGCAGAGAGCCTCTAGTGGATGGGTCTTCCCGATCCTTCATGCACTGGACGCTGCTCTGGTTGTCTCCATAAGCCTAACCAAAAGCCTTCCTGTTATCCTAGGCTGTTCTTGTCTTCCTTCTTCTCCTTTTCTCTCTTTACCAAGAAGACTGACAGATGCAGGGCAGATGCCCAGGCTCCAGATGCCCCATCTCTGTGGCCCCCATCTCCATAGTCATTCATCCATTCATCCATCAAGTGTTCACTGTGCACCTGTGGAGCACACGCTCTTCTAGACTCTGAAGATCCAGTGATAAACAAGAAAGAAAGAAAATTCCTGCCCACAGGTACCTTGCATGCCTGGTTATTTGCAGGCAATAAACAGATAAGTTAAGTAAATGTATACATACCATCGTGTTGGGCAGGGATAAGCTCACTGAAGAAAAATAAAGTATTAAACTGAATCAATGGATCACTTTGAGTAGTGTGGCCAGTTTAATAATCTTGAGTCTTCTAATTCATGAAAATAGGATGTCTTTCTGTTTATTGTGTTTAATTTCTTTCAGCAATGTTTTATAGTTTTCAGTGTGTAAGTGGTTTTTTTTTTTCCCTCTTTGGAGTATATTCCTAAGTATTTTCTTCATTTTGGTCCTATTGTAAATGAGATTGTTCTCTTAATTTCTTTTTTTGGACTGTAATTGTTAATGTATAAAAGCAATTTTTGTATGTTGATTCTGTATCCTGAAACTTTGCTGAGTTTGTGTATTTGCTGTAACAGGTGTGTGTGTGTGTGTGTGTGTGTGTGTGTGTGTGTATCTGTGTGTGTATGTGTTTGTAGTCTCTGGGCTTTAGTACATAAAAGGCTGTGTCATCTGTGAACAGAGATCATTTCACTTCTTCCCTTTCAGTTTGGGTGTCTTTTATTTACTTCCTCGTCTAATTTCGCTGGCTAGGAGTTTCAGGACTTTGTTGGACGGAAGTGGTGAGAGAGCCCACGCTTGCTTTGTTCCTGATCTTGGAGGGGAAGCTTTCATTTTTCCTCCATTGACTATAATGTCACTGTCAAGTTTTGCACATGCTTTTTATTATGTTGATGTAATTTCCTTATATTCCTAGGTATCTGTGTGTTTTTCTTATGAAATTTTGACTTTTGTCAATGATTTTCCTGCGCTAATTTAGATTGTCAGTTGTTTAAAAACCTTTGTTCTGTTGATGTGGGGTATTACGTGGTCATTTTTTGTATGTTTGTACAGTGATCATTTTTTGTGTGAGCCATCTTTGTGCTCTAGGACTAAATCCCACTTGGTCATGGAATATGATCATTTTAATGTCTTGTTCACTCAGCTTGCTGGTATTTGTTTGAGCATTTTTTGCATCAATACTTAGCAAGAAGATTGGTCTTGTTGTCCTGTAGTATATTTATCTGATTTTGACATCAAATCAAAATCATAGTGGGTCCTCATAAAGTGAGTTTGTAAGAGTTCCTTCTTCAGTTTTTTGTAAGAATTTGAGTAGGATTAGTGTTACTGCTTATTTAAATGTTTGGTAGAATTCTCCAGGGAAGCTGCTGGGCTGTGGGCTTTTCTTTGATGAGACATCTGCAGATTACTGATTCAACCTCCTTACTAGTTATAGGTCTGTTTAGATTTTTTAATTGATGATTCAGTCTTTGAGCTGTATGTTTCTAGAAATGATTCCTCTTTTCTAAGCTATCCAATTTGCTGACATAATTATTAATAGAAGTCTCTTTAATCCTTTTTATTTCTGTGTCATCAGCTGTGATGTCTCCTCTTTCATTCTGGATGTGTATGTGAGTCTTCTCCCTATTTTCTTAGTCTGGCTAAGGTTCTGACAGCTTTGCTGGCCTTTTCAATAGGCCAATTTTTAGTTTTGTCCATTTCTTCTACCATTTTCCTATTCCCTATTTTTTTAAATTACCTTTTAATCTTCATTATTTCCTCCTCCTGCTAACCTTGGGTTTAACATGTTATTCTTTTCTATTGCCTTCCGGTATAAAGTTATGCTGTTGATTTGAAGTCTGATTTTTCATTGTAGGCATTTACCCCTCAAAGCTTCCCCCTTAGTACTGCGTTTGCTGCATCCCATGGTTTTGGTGTGTTGTGGTTTTCATTCTCATTTGTTTCAGGATGCTTTATAATTTCCCCTGTGATTCTTGTTTGACCTGGTGGTTGTTCAGTGGTGTATTATTTAATTTCCACACATTTGTTAATTTTTCAGTTTCCATGTGCTGTTGACTTCTAATTTCATTTCACTGTGGTCAGAAAAGATACTCAGTATGATTTCAGTTTTCTTAAATTTGTTCAGACTTGCTTTGTGCCCAGCATGCGATCTATCCTGGAAAGTGATCTGTGTGTGCTTGTGAAGAATATTTATTCTGTTTTTGTTGGGTAGGGTGTTGTGTATATGTTTCCCAGGCTTAATTCCTCTAAAGTGTTGTAATTAAATACTCTCTTTATTGGACTTTGTTCTGGTTATCTATTCATTATTGAAAGTGAGTATTGAAGTCTCCTACTATTACTGTATTATTGTCGATTTCTCTCTTCAGTTCTTTCAGTGTTTGCTTCATATATTCGAATGCTCTGCTGGTGGGTACATAGTATGTATATATTTACTTATTATATCTTCCTGGTGAATTGACCCTTTTGTCATTACATAATGTCAGTTTGTGTGTGTGTGTGTGTGTGTGTGTGTCTTGTGATAGTCTTTGACTTGAGTTTTATTCTGTCTGTAAAAGTATGGTCATCCTTGATCTTCTTGGTTACCATTTGCATAGAATATATTTTTCCATACTTTTAGCATATGTATGTCCTTATATCTGAAGTGAGTCTCCTAGACAGCATGTAGTTGGATATTGTTGTTTTTCCTATTCAGCCACTTTCCATCTTTCAGCTTGGGGATTTAATCCATTCACATTTAAAGTCATTGCTGGGAAGAGAATGGCTTGCTGCCGCCGTTTTTTACATTGCTCTCTGTGTGTGCTGCCAGTCACTTTGTCCTTTTCTCACTGTCGTCCTTGTTTTTCATTGACTTGTTTGCAGTGACATATTTGCATTCCTTTCTCTTTTCATTTTGTTAATCTTCTGTAGTTACAGTAGGGATAACAAAATATCTTGTAGTTAACACAATCTATGTTAAATCGATAAACCTCAGTCACACACGAAACTCTGCTCCTTTACATCTCCCCTCCCAACTTCGTCATCAGTGTCTCAAATTATATTTATTTATATTTTGCATCCATTAACTCATTTTTATAGTCATAGTTATTTTTATGTTTATCTTTTAAATTCTATATGAGAATTAAAACTGACTTTTTAATACTGCCATTATGGTAATGAAGGATTCCTTATTTTCTTTAAATTACAGTATTCTTTATTTTGTATATAGTTACCTTTACTAGGGAGCTTTATGGAGAAGGCAATGGCAACCTACTCCAGTACTCTTGCCTGGAAAATCCCATAGATGGGGGAGCCTGGTGGGCTGCAGTCCATGGAGTCGCTAAGAGTCAGACACGACCTAGTGACTTAACTTTCACCTTTCACTTTCATGCATTGGAGAAGGAAATGGCAACCCACTCCAGTGTTCTTGCCTGGAGAATCCCAGGGATGGGGGAGCCTGCTGGGCTGCTGTCTATGGGGTCGCACAGAATCGGACACGACTGAAGCGACTTAGCAGCAGCAGCAGCAGCAGGGAGGTTTATAATTTTGTACTTCTCTGTAGCATTGCTTTGTACTGTCCTTCTGCATGTGTGTGTGGAGTGCCTTTTCATTTCAATTTTAAGCGCTCCCTTTAGCAATTCTTATAAAGCTGTGATGATGATCTCTTTCAGCCTTTGTTTTATCTGGGAAGGTTCTTATTTCTCTTTCATTTTTGAAGGACAGTTCTGCCAGAAATGTCTTGGTTGGCAAGTTGTTTTCTTTTGGCGCTTTTAATTATATCTTTCCATTCCCTTCTGGCCTGCAACATTTCTGCTGAGAAATCTGCTGATTATCTTATGAACTCCATTGTACATAACATGTTGATTTTTGTATTGTTGCTTTCAAGACTGTTTCCTTCTTTGACTTCTGACAGTTTGAGCATCATCTTAGTGTGGGCTTTTTTTGGGTTCATTCTAGCTGGAATCTTTTGAGCTTCTTTAATTTGGATGTCCATCTCCTTCCTCAGATTTGGGAACTTTTGGTCATTATTTCTTAAGATAAGCTGTCTGCCCCCTTTCTCTCTTCTCCTTCTGGGACTCCTATGATGTATATATTGGTCCAGTTGATAATGTCCCCTAAGTCCCCTAGGTTTTCTTCATTTTATTCTTTTTTCTTTTTTTGTTCCTCTGACTTGATAATTTCAAATGATTTATCTTTATGTTTACTGGTTATTTCTTCTGCTTGATCAAGTCTGATGCTGGACTCCTCTAGTGAATTTTTCAATTGATTTATTGTATCCTTTAGCTTTTTACAACAAAAATTTTATTTAATATTTTCTGTCTCTTTGCCAATATTAAGATTTTATTCATTCATTGTTTTCCTGAGGTCATTTAATTGTCTGTGTTCTCTTGTAGTGCACTGAACTTCTTTAACGTGATTATTTTGAATTCTCTGTTAGTAGAAAATGGATCCCCATTTCTTTAAGTTCAGTTTTTTGAGATTTATTTTGACCCTTATTGAACTATATTTCCCTGTTTCTCCATGTACCTGTTTATTTTTTGCTATGATTTGTTCATTTGAAAAAATAGCTAATTCTTCTCATCTTTCTGGACTGGTTTCATATAGGAGAAGACCATCATTTAGTCTGGCTATAGCATCTGGAGGCAACTCAAACCTTTTCCAAGGTTATGTCTCTTCTGGACTTGTGCATATCCTTTCTTAGAGAAGTCTGCGGTTCCTTTTCCAAGCGTTTATAGTGTCTTGCGCCCTCTGGTGTCTCTCTGTGTCACTGCAGGTTCCCTGGTACTTCAGCAAGCACTGAGCTCTCTTTTGCTCTCTGTGGCTCCCAGGCATCTAATGTGTACTGATTCCCTGCTTGCACTTCAGATTCAACAAGATAGCAACCAGTTCCTTGGGCAGGTCTCTGAAAGTCTGGAAACTAGACTTATGCTCCCTTCTTCTCTTTTCTCCCAAGAGGAAGTTGCAAGTTGCGCTGTTCTTAGTCTTGCTGAGGTCTGCTGGGTTGCAGCTATTATGGTTGTTGTGAACTGGCTTTCCTCACCTGTTGCAATGTGACTGTTCTTGAGCTTGAACTTGCCTGGGCGACTGTGACTTCTTAGTAGGTTCCTGGAGTTCTCATAAAGACTTTTGGGGCTATATATTGTTAACTTGGCATCTCTGTGGGGAAATGAAGACCAGAGCTTCTTATTTTGCCATCTGGCTAATGTCATTCCTCAAGCCTTTTCTTAAGGACACCTCGTCCAGGCAATCTTCCCCGCTGTGCCTCAGCAGAGGCTACTGTAAAGCATTTGGGGACACCAGAGACTTTCCCCTGCAAAGGGGGAAAGTCTTTGCTGAGCTGCAGTAAACATTCTCCCATCCAACAGGTGACCACGAGGCACTTGATGTTGAATACGAGTGTATTTCTGCTGTGTCTGGTCAAGTGCACGCTGCTTAGTCTTCATGCTGCAGGTGAACGTGTGCTCTTAGCCAGTTCAGGGACAGATGTGTTTTGAGAGGATGCTGTATTTGTGGGATCGTCTGGAGTCAGAGGTCCTGGGCATCAGCTCTGCCTTCCCCGGTACATGTGACACTTCTGGATTCTCTCTAGTCACGCATGGTCAGACCCATACTTCCCTCTTGGGAGGCACAAGGGGATGGATACCTCTAGATCCTAAGAATCTACATGGGCAGTGTCACCAAGAGGGTATAGGAAACAAGGACAAAGCAGGTTCCCAACCTATGCGAAGAGACTGGAGCAAAGGGATGGCCCTGCCAGAGCAGAGCTTAGCTCACAGCAGTGAGGATGAAGCTGGCTCCTACCTCTCCCTCCATGTCCACTTCTTTCTCCTTTCTGTAAATTCTCTGTCTTTCCCTGTTAAACATATGCTTGTCAGCTGCTGCTCAACCAAGAGTGTTGTCAAGGAAGGATCAGACTGCCTTGTAGAAGGCCCTAGTAAATATCCACGGAATTGGGCTTGAATTCTGTTCTTTCCATGGCCTCCAGCCAGTGTGTTTCCTCCCAAATATCCCCAGCACTGGGGCCAAGTAGATTTGCAAGACCCCTACTAGACTTTCCATTTATTCAACATATACTTTGATTTTCTCAAGACCACTAGGTAGATGGCCCTGGGAATTCCTAACACTATTTTAGTGTGCCTATAGGAAAAGGGAGCCACACTAGCAGCATTTCTGGAGGCCCTACTGTGTTTCCAGCATTCTCATCCATAAACTCTGCAGAGAAGTCCTCTGGGAAGCCCTTTGAGAGACCTTGGGTGCTGAGCGTTTGTGGATGGGGTGCCCTCTGGAGCACGGATGCTCCTGGGACAGCAGGCAGGTGTCTAGGCCAGGGCTGTGGGTGACCAGGTTGGAGGAGGCCCAGAATGAGTGAAGACCTCCAAGGTCAGCACGGGGCATCTGGGAGAACAACTATAGGGATGTCTTCCAAGCAGAAGTCTGAGATTACCAGCCCAGCCTCATCATGCGGTTCATCATTGCTTGCATATGTTTGGGTGAGGAGCAACAATGTAGCTGTGACTTCCTTTTATAGAGACTCTCAGGGAAGTACACTTCTCTGTTACTCCCTAACACAGATTTTACATTATCTGTCTCCCACTAAGATATATTTACCCCTCAGTTTATTCAAGTTCAGAGAGACAAAAAGAGAGAGAGGATGTAAAGGATTTAAAATGAAGTCTCTTTTAGGACAGATGTGTCATCTCTGTTTTCTCTGGGTACGGAGATGGGGGACAGAGCTGCAGTGGAGTCATGTCCAGCCAAAACGGAAAGTTCCTTAGCTCTGGTCAGCTCTTTTAGACTGCCATGCTACATCTGGCATATGGCCTGTCCACATCTTTCCTTCTTTCTCCTTCCATCCTTCTCTCCCTTCCTCATTCTCTCTCTTCTCTCTTTATTTCCCTCCCTCCCACTTTTTCATTCCAGTAGTGGCAGAACATATACTTTCAGATCTTAACCTCAGGAGTCAGACAAGCCTGTGTTTGAAAATCTGCTTTGCCATCTATTACTGTATATGTGAACTTGGGTGAGTTACTTAGTCTAAACTTCATTTGTTAAACAGGGTTAAAAAAATAATACCTACCTCTTTGGTCTATGTTGAGGTTTGTAGGAAGTAATGTGAGTAAGGAGCTCAGTACTGTGTGGGCTACACAGTCAGTGCTTGATCAGTGATGACTGAAACTCCTTCAGCCTTGTGGTTACTAACAGGTACTTCCTTGGCAGCTCTGGGCTGGGTCCTCAAGGATGTATTGGTGAAAAAGGCAGACTCTGTTCTCAACCTTCAAGCAGCTCAGTCAGGTGGGGAGGTGGCCATGGAAGCCGTGGGCAACGGCCCCTGGGGGAGTCCTTGGGGGCAACGGCATTCCCTCCCCAGTTCTAATTCCACCTTGGGCTGGATCTGTAGGCGCTTTCATCCCAAACTGCTTTAAGGCAGAGCCACGCCAGCTGGTCTGACTTCCTGAGCCCTTAGGGGAACGGGGTTTGTATGAGCTGTGTATTTGTGAGTGTCCTGGAAGGTCGTCGATTCGTTCACTGAACACTTATTGCCCTACTTTGTGCCAGGCATGTTCCATGTACTTAGGACCATCAGTGAATAAAACAGGGACTTTGCTCTTGTGACGTGATGAATGTTCTAGCAGGAAGAAGTAGACAATAAACACAGTATATGAGTAAACTCGTTGGATGCTGTGGAGTGATGCGTGATACGGGAGGAAGGCAGTGCGAACAGATGAGGCAGCTTGGAGGTGCCGGGGGTGGAGGTGGGGAAATGGGATGTGATCTTCTAAAGAGTAGTCAGGGCAGACTCATTGAGAAGGGAATGTCGGGCAAAGACTTACAGGAAGAGAAGAGGTTTGCCTTATCTGGGGTAAAGAACTCTGTAAGAAGGAACAGTAAGTGCAAAGGTTGTGACACAGGAGCATGCCAGCTTGTGGGAGGAACAGGAGGGAGGCAAACATGGCTGGGGAGGGATGAACCAGACAGGGAAGCCCTGTGAGAACAGAGACATTGTCTACCCTGTGTCTGGCAGGTGGTACAAGTACAGTGAGTATTGGTTGAATGAATTTTTACTGGCATCTAGGCTGGTCTGAGCTGGGCCTGCCCATAACTAACCAACCCATCACTCATTTTTTTTTTTCTGAACAAAGAGGGCTAACTTAAACTCTCCGATAGGAATAATTTTCGGATTACCAACAGAGCTCATATAAAATTCAAATGTGCAGTTGGGGGCATCAAAGCACAATGGCCTTTCCTTAGTGTGTATAAAGAACAGCACGTCTGCTGAAGAGTGGGGAAAACAGAGTGAAATTACAGATGGCCTTTGAGTGCCTAATGTAAAGAAAATTCTGAAATGAACTTTCCCTGTCGCTGCTGTGAAAATCTCCATGAAGGAGCCTTTCGGATCCCTGACAGATGTCTGGTGGAAGCTGCTGGAGGAATGAGGGGGCGGGCCATCTGCAGAGGAGGAAGAGCCTGCACTCAGCTGCCAGTGGCCACACGGCGCATCTTCCCATACTCTGCTTTTGTCTGGTCTGAGTTTCTTTGCTCTGTAGCTCAAGCCTTCCCGCCCTTCATCTCCAGAGAGCTACTATCCTACTCCTTATTGGTTGCTGAGGATTCAGTGTTAGGAACATCTCAGAAATGCACTCCTAAGGCACTGCCCCACCTCACCCCAGGCAACCTGCAGCGACCATCTCAAGTGTGGCATCTAGCTCTCTCTGGCTTAAGGCTGAAGGATGTTGTGTCAGGCACTCGGGACTGGAGTGGCGCTCCAGGGCTCTCTGCCCTCACCTCTGTGCCATCAGTCCCTTACCCCAGCTCTTCCTCTCTCCTTGTGGTTCTCCACTTTGGCAACTCCCTTCTTCCTTCCTCACCTTGAGCTGAAATCCCGAGAGAGGCTGGACAGGCACCTCAGTGGTCCAGAGTCAGGAGAAACAACAGTTTACAGTTTCTGAGAGCAGTAACGGTTCAGGACCATGGATAGGGCTCTTTTGCTCCACTCAGCACCAATCATTCACTTGGGTCAGCTGACTCAGGACACCTACATGAAGGTGACCTTGAGACCCCTTTTATAAGGAGGGGTGGGGGACCTTAGTGACTAAGGGGCTTGACCATATTCTTTGCTCTGAAGTGACAGAGCAAAGCTAAGAACCGTGACTTCCAGATTCTTTCCATCGCACCGTGTTAGGTTCCCCCGCCAACACCACTTTTAATTAATTTTCAAATATGTGTTACTCGAGACCAAAGTATTTGAAGTTGCCTCTCCCCTGGAGATGAGGCCAATTCTACCATGAGTATGAGTAGAAAAAATAGCAGCCGTGAGCTTTTGACGGATAAAGAAGCAAGTGAAAAGCAAAACAAAACAAAGAAGCACAAATGACAACTGGGCACGTTCATCTGTTTATTCAGCGAGTATTAACTGCGTGTCTGTGAAATGCCAGAGTCTGTGCTGGGGATTTAGTAGTAAATCAGGTGTGGTCCTTGCCGTCAGGAGGCACTCAGGCTGGTGGGAGAGACAGAGATGTTACCTTGGTTTCACAGTTTCTCAAAACAACCTTAGTTTTGACCACCACTCCCATTTTTCAAGCTATTATTTTTTCTTCCTGCTGGGAGCCCAGTGCATGAAGAGTTCCGCATGTGACCTCCCTTCTGATGCTACACTGGGGCTCCCCATAGTGGTGCCTCCAAAAGGCAGGCAATAGGGCAGAAACCTAGGCGTCTGAGCTGAGATGATTGGCACCTAGGAAAGGAGCACCCCAAGGCAATATTCTCTGTCTATCAGAGTGCGCTAGAAAGAGATATGGTTTATTACATTGGCCAAAATAGGTATCCAGTCACCCCCTGACCCCCACTCCATCAACCCATCCATGGAGTAGTGGTTAAGAAGATAGAATTTGTCACCAAATGGCCTGGAGCTGAATCTTGTTTCTACCATTTATCAGCTGTCTGACCTTGGGCAGGTTATACTACTTAACCTTCCTGAGCCTCAGTTTCCTTGCCTGTGAAAAAGGAATTATAATAGTACTGATCTGATACAGTTGTAAGAATAGAATGAGTTATTAGATGTCAGGCGCATAAAACAGCCCTTTGCATGGAAAAATGTTTAGTGATCTTATTAGACTAAGCTCCATGAGGGCCAGGATCGTGTCTGGGACACAGTGAGTGCTCAATACTGTTTGTTTCATTCTGTTTTTTCTTTATTTTTGATTTCCTCATTTATTTTTGGCTGTGCTGGGTCTTTGTCGCTGCCTGTGCGCTTTCTGTGGTTGCAGGGAACAGGGGCTTCTCTTCACTGCAGAGTGCAGGCTGTTTGCTGCAGAGGCTTTTCTTGTTGCGGGGCACAGGCTCCAAGTGTTCGGACTTTGGTGGTTGCGTCTCTTGGGGTCTAGAGCGTGAGCTTAATAGTTGCGGCGTATGGGCTTAGTTGCTCTGAGGTATGGGGGATCTTCCCGGACCAGGGGTGTGAATGTCCCCTGCATTAGTAGGTGGATTCTCCACCACTGGCCCACCAGGGAAGTCCCTCAGTCCTGTTTTCTAAGTAAGTAAATGAATGAATTTGCTAAGACCTGTACTTCTGTGTGTGAGCCCGTGTGCTCAGGCACTGTCTCTTGATCCAAAGCCACAGCTAAGGGTGTCTCAGCTGAGAGGACTCAGTGGTAGCTCCCTATGTTTGCTCTGAAACACCCAGAAGGAGTAGCACTAGCCCAGAATAGGCGTCTGTCCCCAGCTCCACTGGGTCCTTTCTCTTGGTGATGATCTAGAAATGTAGCACATCCTGAGAATGAAAAGCTCTGCGTCAGCAATGCAGAGGTAGGTCTGCTGGTCCAGGATTCTGTCAACACAATAAACAATCCCTGGCTGGTATTGCCTGAAAATGATGACAAACGAGTTACATCTGTATCGCCAGGCAAGGAAAATCATGTTTGGTCCACTGCGGTGGCTTCTGTGTTCAGCACGTCGTGGAGAATCAGAGAGCCTGGAGTTAGAATTAGGAAGCTGAACGGCATGGGATTATTCCCACAGCGTAGTTGGATGTGGTCCAGGGACAGGCTTGTTGCCTGACCCTGTCTGCTATGCATTGTTCCGTGCCTTTGCTGCGTGCATCCCCAGCTTGAGAGGAAGAAGGAGTCCCTGCTTTGTTTCCATGTCCCTGCGGCACAGCAACTGCACTAAGCTCTTTTCAATAAATCCTAGGCTTTGCCGCGAGAGCTGGGGGCAGAGTGGAAACAGGACCGGTGCTTTGGAAGTGTGTCCCCAGATGCTGTGTGAATCTTTGCAGCCTGACAGAGGGAGGGGCCTGAGCTTTGCTTTCACACAGATCTGGGTGTGAACCCCGGCCCTTCCACTGCTACCTGTCTGACCTCGAGCGTGTTCTTAAGCCTTGAGGAGCTTCAGTTCTTCTCCTGTAAAGTGGTGACGGTCGGGGCACGACAGCCATCTTCAGAGTCGTTGCTGATGTTAGGGGGATCATCTTAGGGGAAGCATGTGGATAATGTTAGTGCCCTTCTTTGCACACGTGCATGCTCAGTCACTCAGTCGTGTCCAGCTCTTTGCTTAGACCTGTGCAAAAGCACCCAACAACAGTGTTTCAGGGTATGTTTTTGTGTGCGCTCTGCTCTTCCCCTGGGATTCAACAGTCCAGTGAAGACATGGTCATAAGATGGATCTGTCTTTCCATACTCCCCTGTGAACTCCTTGAAGGCATGGATCATACTATACACAATCTATCCCTCCCATTTCTCCACTGCCACCCCCTGAGACTCCCATGCAGTCACCCCCACACACATGTACAGCCTGGCCTCCCCAGACTTGCTGAATGAAAGCTTGAATTTGGTGTGGACCTCTGGGGTTCTGGATAGAATGCAGGGCATTTCTACCTTGGATGGAGAAAGTTTATTTCATTAGTTTCCTACTGAAACCCAGCATTTCTATTGATCATGAATGTAGGCAACAAAGGACAGCAGCATTAGCAGTACCTGTGAATTTGTCGCTGATAAGATCACAAGTATTTTCATAAGAACGTTACAGCAGTTGCAGCTATCTAGAAAGAACATCTATGCTTTGAACTGCAGTATTTCTCAGGCCCACTGCTGGATCTTGTTAATGATCCATTAATGAGGGGACACTTATATTACTTCATGACGAATTTTTGAAATATTTTGAAAACTATATTTCAGTATAATTTTTTTCTTTCATAATTCTATCTATTTTGTTGTATGCATTTATAAAGATCATTTGAGACAGCTTCACCTGGCTGCCAGAGGGGGCCACAATGTGGGAAAGGTGAAGAAACTCTGGTCTATGAAGTCCGTGGATGGGCTCCTTTGGCCTGAAAATCCCTCAAAATGAATGGAAAAAAGTGGGAGGCTAGGTTCTTATGTATATGTGACTTTCCTTCCTAGCGGACTTTTGGCAATGTCTGGAGACAGTTTGAGGCTTCCTTGGTGGCTCCAGCAGTAAGGAATCTGCATGCAATGCAAGAGATCCCTGGGTCAGGAAGATGCCCTGGAAAAGGAAATGGCAACCCACTCCAGTACTCTTGCTGAAGAATCCCATGGACGGAGGAGCCTGGGGGGCTATGTAGTCCATGGGGTCACCCAGTTTTGGCTGTCACGGCTGGGAGATGCGGCTTCGCATCCAGAGGGTAGAGGCCTAGGATGCTCCTAAACATCCTGCATCATAGCAAAGCCCTCCCAACAAAGAACTGTCCTTCCCCAAATGTCAACAGTACTGAGGCTGAGAAACCTTGGACTGGATGAGCACACATTAATGGAAATAGCTCAGATTGTTAAGACTTCTAGGGAAAGAAATCAATGCACAACTTCATTAGAAAGATCTGGGATAATTCTCTGTTCCAACATCGAATGTGCATCCACAGTATACACCAGGCATCGGGCACTAAGATTACAGGGGGGAGTTCGACCCTGGAAGAGCTCCGGGTCTGCTGTTCAGTAGGACGTGTGACCCAGGAGAGTTGAGTGCGACGGGCAGCCGTCACGCGGATCTCTACGGGGCACCTGTTGTTCAGGCACCGTGCTGGGTGCTACGGGTCTGTGTGAATGTGACCGATCACAGCCTCTTCCCTATGGAATCCACATGTCTCAGGGAACACACACGCTAAACGGTGCCGTGATGTGTGCTGGGAGTGATGACAGAGATGCAGGGGACAGGCAGCGGGAAGTGTGCTGAGGCGTGTGGTGGGTGTGGGGATCACACCTCAGTGCAGTCATGAGTAAGGTCTCCTGGGGGTGCTGAAGTTTCATCTGAGGCCTGAAAGAGGAATAGGAGTTGGCCAGGCCAGAGAAAGTGGGAAGGATGCTTCAGTCAGAGGGAGCGGCAAGTTTGCAGATAGAGGGAAAAAGAACACCGAGCATCAGAGGAACCGGGCAGAGGGCCTGGCGTGCCGCTTAAGGGAGTGAGCGGCAGGAGCAGAAGCTGGGGGCGAGCAGGGCTGGCTCAGGGCGCATCTTGGGCGCCATATTTAGGACTGGGGGCTTTTCCCAGAGGAGCCACTGAAGGATTTTAAGCAAAACTGGCAGGCCAAGTTTTTGTTGTTGTTTCGTTTTGTTTTTTTTTTTTTTTGAAAGGGATAAATTGGGAGGGAAGAGGCATGGAACTTGGTGGATGGCTGCTGCTGTGTGTGTGTGTGTGTGTGTGTGTGTGTGTGTGTGTGTGTGTGAGGAACCTTGCTAACTGCCTGGGAAACCAGGGGAGGCTCTTCAGAGGAGGTGCTGTATGAGCTGAATTTGGAACAGTGAGTAAGGTTTGCTAGGTCGAGGAGGTAGGGAAAGGCATTCCAGGCAGTGGGCCAAGCATCGCACTCCTGGGAAACCAGGGGAGGCTTTCAGAGGAGGTGCTGTATGAGCTGAATTTGGAACAGTGAGTAAGGTTTGCTAGGTCGAGGAGGTAGGGAAAGGCATTCCAGGCAGTGGGCCAAGCATCGCACAGGCCTCAGAGATCCTGGGGTGTTTGCAGATGATGAGGTATTTAGTGTGACAAGCATAAAATGTGCAGGGGAGAGGGACTAAGGTGAGGCCCAGTGCCAGCATCTCCATGACCCCGGCCTCTTGTTTGCAACTAAAGGATGGTTGAAGAGGCCAGAGATACTGTTTGGCCCCTGCTTCTCCCATCTGTGCAGACAAGGTGGTCCTGTGGAAGGCAGGCACAGAGATGGTCCAGGGTCCCATCGTAGATGTGAAGTATACAGTGCACTCCCCATGTGCAGGTGAGACGTCTTCAGTGGACGTGATATAGCGGTGTCTGCAATGCTCCTCTGTTTTTCCTCGGCGAGCAGTCTCATTAATTACATGGCCTCCACAAATCCGTGTCTCCAGCCCAGATTGCACTCCTAGATCCCGGTCTACTGCCCTAATTGCCTTCTGGCCATCTCTGGACGTCCCACTGGCTTCTGCAACTAAATTTGTCCAAAATTGACCTTATCAGCCAATAAATATTTGCAGAACTCAATTGAATTTCCCTGCCAAACTTCTCGAAAGAGTTATCTCCTCAAAATTATCATTATTTGTAGACAACATGATTGTGTACCTAAAACACCCAAAGGAATCAACTGGGAAATCTTTAGAATTAATAAGAGTTCAAAAACCCAGTTGGATACCAGATGAATATATAAAAATCAATAGGTTTTCTGTTTATCAGTAATAACCAGCTAGAAAAAAATAACAGGAAAAAATGTCATTTACTAAAGCAAGAAAAAGTGCCTAGAATGTCTAGGAGTAACCTTATGATGTGACTAAGACCTATATAGAGAAAACTAGAAACCTTTACTGAAAGATTAGCTGATATTTTGGGGGCTCCAAAATCACTGCAGATGGTGACTACAGCCGTGTTGTTTTTCCTCGGCGAGCAGTCTCATTAATTACATGGCCTCCACAAATCCGTGTCTCCAGCCCAGATTGCACTCCTAGATCCCGGTCTACTGCCCTAATTGCCTTCTGGCCATCTCTGGACGTCCCACTGGCTTCTGCAACTAAATTTGTCCAAAATTGACCTTATCAGCCAATAAATATTTGCAGAACTCAATTGAATTTCCCTGCCAAACTTCTCGAAAGAGTTATCTCCTCAAAATTATCATTATTTGTAGACAACATGATTGTGTACCTAAAACACCCAAAGGAATCAACTGGGAAATCTTTAGAATTAATAAGAGTTCAAAAACCCAGTTGGATACCAGATGAATATATAAAAATCAATAGGTTTTCTGTTTATCAGTAATAACCAGCTAGAAAAAAATAACAGGAAAAAATGTCATTTACTAAAGCAAGAAAAAGTGCCTAGAATGTCTAGGAGTAACCTTATGATGTGACTAAGACCTATATAGAGAAAACTAGAAACCTTTACTGAAAGATTAGCTGATATTTTGGGGGCTCCAAAATCACTGCAGATGGTGACTACAGCCGTGAAATTAAAAGATGCTTACTCCTTGGAAGAAAAGTTATGACCAACCGAGATAGTATATTCAAAAGCAGAGACATTATTTTGCCGACTAAGGTCCGTCTAGTCGAGGCTATGGTTTTTCCTGTGAAGAAGGCTGAGCACCGAAGAATTGATGCTTTTGAACTGTGGTGTTGGAGAAGACTCTTGAGAGTCTCTTGGACTGAAAGGAGATCCAACCAGTCCATTCTGAAGGAGATCAACCCTGGGATTTCTTTGGAAGGAATGATGCTAAAGATGAAACTCCAATACTTTGGCCACCTCATGCAAAGAGTTGACTCATTGGAAAAGACTCTGATGCTGGGAGGGATTGGGGGCAGGAGGAGAAGGGGACCACCGAGGATGAGATGGCTGGATGGCATCACGGACTCGATGGACGTAAGTCTGAGTGAACGCCGGGAGATGGTGATGGACAGGGAGGCCTGGCGTGCTGTGATTCATGGGGTCGCAAAGAGTCGAACACGACTGAGCAACTGAACTGAACTGAACTGAACTGTGTCAGTTCAGTTAGCAAGTTAGCAGATATTATCACATTAATCTATACAGCCATCCTAGAAGTGGGTATTCATTTTAAAGATGTCAAAATGAGGGTTTAAAGAGCTTACATAAACTGCCACTTAAGTATTAAGTGACAGTTAAGTATTAATACAAAGTATTGTGGCAAAATTGAAATTTGAACCCCAGGCTTTTTGTTTCCAAAACCCAAGCTTTTAACTGTTCCACGAAGCCACCTTCAGAATACACCATGCATCACAAATGGTAGGTTGGTAGGTGTTGTCTGGGTGTTACAAAAGATTAATCCATTTTACTCATCCATTCATTCAGGACAAAATATGAAGGACTACTAGGGGCAAGTATTCAACTAGGTCCTAGAGATAAAAGTGTGAATAAGACCTTGAGGAGTCTATGGCTGGAGAAGCCACATTCACATACCATTATATCACCGTTAGAGAAGGCAGTGATATTCACTCATTCAGGGATCCCCAGCACCCAGGTCACAGACTGGTACAGGGCTGTGGCCTCTTAGGAGCTGGGATGCACAGCAGGAGGTGAGCAACAGGCTGGAGAAGGACGCTTCCTCCATGCTTACAGCAGCTCCCTTCTCTCTCATTACCACCTGAGCGCCACCTCTTGTCAGATCAGTGGCGGCTTAATAAATGTAATGCATGAGTTGGCTCGAGACCATCCCCCATCCTGGTCTGTGGAAAAATGATCTTCCATGAAACCAGCCCCTGGTGCCAAAAAGGTTGGACTCTGTTGTTCTAATTCATTCGCTAAGGATAAGCAACCAAAGGAAGAATGCTTGCCATTATCTTGGGAGGTGCAAGAGGGCCTCCTGGAGGAGGTAATGAGTCTTAATGAGCCTGGAGTCAGCTGGATGGGAGAACTAGACAGCATTCCAAGCCCAGAGAGCTGGGTGGACAATTAATTTGCACGAATTGGTCCTTCAGCACCAGCTCTTTCTGAGCATCCACTGTCTGCCAGGCACAGGTCTGGGAGCCCGAGAGAGACAGGAGGAACAAAGTCGCTCCGCTCTCTGATAAAGGTGGTGTTTTGTTGGGGTGAGAGGTTGCTGAAGATAAACAGGAAGTGAGATGCCAGAGGATGCTCAGTGCCATGGGAAAAAATAAGGCAGGAACCCGGAGCACTCATTTGAGAGGAGGGGTGGGTTCTGGGAGGTAACACTTGACTCAGGAAGTGAGCGAGTGGGCCACACGGCTCTTGGGGAAAAGCTTCCTGGGCTGAAGGTCGAGCAGATGCAGGGTCCCCGGGTGGCATGACATGGGCTCAGGCAGCATGGCTGATCACCAGCATAAAGGGGCGAGAGAAAGGGAAGGTCAAGGGCTAACGAGGGGGCCCTTCAGGTAGGGCTTTTGAGTTGTGGCAAGGAATTTGGCTTTTATGCTGCAGAGAATGAGAAGCCAGAGAGAAATCTTTCTAAACATCAATAAAGAAAAACACATTACCAAGGAAAAGACAGACAAATGTGACGCTCATAGAAATCAAACATTTTATTCGACGTGAAAAATCTAAGCGAAGCAGAAAAGCGCGCCACGGGTGCTTTAATTCCTCAAGGGAGGAGCTAAATTTACTGAGGAAAGGTGAAAAGATGTTGAATCTGAATGATAAGGAGATAGATGCTAAGTAGGATGAGAGAGCATCTTTTGGCACCTATCAAGTAGGCAGAAACTTTTCAATAAGATAGTACACAGTGTTGGTAAACATACATCAAGATAGGCATGCCTAGACATGGCTGTTAAAAACATCATTGGCGGGGGCTTTCTTGGTAGCCCACCGGTTGTCTCTGTGCTTCCAATGCTGGGGACAAGGGTTGGATCCTTGGCCTGGGAACTGATCCCACATGCTGTCTGTGTGTGTGTGTTTGAGTGGTCAGTCGTGTTTGACTCTTTGCGGCCCCATGGACTGTAGCCTGCCATGCTCCTCTATCCGTGGAATTTCCCAGGCAAGAATATGGGAGTGGGTGCCATTTCCTTCTCCAGGGGATCTTTCAGACCCAGGGATTCAAGCTGTGTCTCTTGGGTCTCCTGTGTTGACAGGCAGATTCTTTACCACTAGTACCACCTGGGAAGCCCCCACATGCTGTCTAGTGTGGCCAAAAATAAATAAAAATGAAAGGATTGAATTTAACAGAGCATGTTCTTTGTGATAATATAAATAAATACTTCAATTGAAAAAACAAAGCCTAATTGGTGGACGCTTTCTCGAAAGCATTTGTGTGATCCAGAGCTAAAGCAGCAGAAATAGTCCTACCCTTTGACCCGGGAACCTGCACTCTTGGCAGTCTCTGCATCTATCTAGGGAAGTTGTCCAAAAACAAATGCCTGTTCTCCAGGACTGTTCTTGAAGCCCAAGCAGGTCTTGGCTATGTCTGGTAGCTGCATTGACTAGAAGGAGGTAGGGGTGGGAGAAGGCAACCCACACTTCTTCCTGAGAAAGAGAAGCATGATTTCCTTGGATTAAAGTCGATAGCAGTGGTCCTGTCTCTAGAGCAGATCCCCAGAAGTGAAGAACAGGTAGTCCTTTCCTTGGGTGAAATTCAGCACCTTCTAGACGTGAAGGAACATTGGGCCCTATTGCCATGCCCTCCTAACTCTACTAGCGTATCAATCTGGAGTGGCCCCTGTGGGTTATAACTTTGTCAACTCACTAACCAGCATTTAACTCCAGGGAAACTTTCAAATGAGCCCGGCTTCCAGCGCTGTCTAATGGGCTCCAACAGCACCTGCCACAGAAGTCAGCCAGTCTCCTGTGGATGGTGACCCCCCCACCACCCCCGAAACCGAAGCTGTCACCGCATAAGTGAACATTCGTTCTGGGACTCTGGCCATGGAAAAGCATTTTCCACTGCACTGACCAGCATGCTGTCACCAGATTTCACGAAGACACCAGGTCTTATTTATAACGGAAAAAATTATCCAGAAACAATTTCAGTGTTTGAGAGTAGGAGAATGGTTGAGTAAATTCTAGTATAACCATATACTGGATGTGGCACATCCATTTAAAATGCTGTTGGTGCACAGATTCAATATCTTGGGGGACAAGCTCATGTTATAATGCTTACTGAATTGTTGCAAAAGAAAACCAAGAAATGACCTGAATGCCCATCAGCAGGGGAGTGGTTGAATACATTGAGATACATCCAGGCTGTGGAATATTACACATTTATATAAAAAATCAGTTCTATATGGATCTACTGACCTGGAAGGTGTCCCCAATGTATTGTTAAATGAGAAAGCAGGTTGTGGAGAATTGAACACAACTACGATTTCATTTTTAAAACAAAATAATAAAAATTCTCTCGGAATATGTCCATTTGTTTGCATGAGGGATGAGAAGGTTGTACAGGAGAGAGTTACCTGCCTGTTAACTTTGGTAGTTTTGGGGTGGGTAGAAAGGAGAGAGATCAGGGGCCTTTTTGTCTTCATACATCTTGGTGTTGCATTTATGCATAGCCATGCATATTACAAGTGACACTGCCTTTTGTAACTAAAGACTGAAGAATAATTTACCGAAAAAAAGAGCCCACAAAAGTAAATATACAGTACTATCTCAATGATGTGAAATATGTATGGAAAAATCTAGCAAAAAAAAAAAGAAAATATTAACAACAGTTGCCTCTGAGAGGAAGGTGAAATGGTGATGTTTCCTCTTTTTAAATTCCTGTCTATATTTTCCAAGTTTTCTACAATGAGCAAAAGGTATGGAGCTTCCCTGGTGGCTCAGACAGTAAAGAATCTGCCTGCAGTGCAGGAGGCCTGGGTTCGATCCCTGGGTGTGGAAGATGGTCTGAGAAGGGAATGGCTCCCCGCTCCAATGTTCTCACCTGGAGAATTCTATGGACAGAGGAGTCTGGTGGGCTATGGTCTATGGGGTCACAAAGAGTCAGAGGTGACTGAGCAACTAACAGGTACACACAGTATTTTACATTATTGTTTAAAATATAATGGCCTCAACCTTCTCACCAGCCAGTCTTGCATTTACTTATGACAGTCTGGCCTCTGTCCCTGTGCCACCTGCCACCTGTCTTTGCTGAAATTCATGTATCCATTCAGCAAATACTTATTGAATTCTAGGCACTGTGGGTGCAGCAGAAACAAGAACAGAGTGCCCACTCTCAGCATCCTTACTTCCGGAGGGACCATTTAGACATCAAACCGAGTGAGCTCCTCCCAGACCCTCACCTCAGCTTCTCAGTGACGCTCAGTGCGCTGAGTCACCTCCTATCTAGGCCTGCCCTCCGGCTCTCCTCCACCATTCTGCCTGCATCCCCGCCTCCTACTCTATCACCTCTCGTGTCCCCATGCACGGAAAGTGTTCCCACGGGCTCCAGTTCTGAACCTCCTCCCTCAACCCCCAGTTTCTTTCTCCGCAACAGGACGTACTGTTCATACGCAAATTCTGAACTAGAAACTGTAGACCCACACAGGTCTGAGTGGGATGCTGGGGATAGTGGTGAAGGATGGCTTCAGTGGATGTCTGGGACACGAATGAGGGTGGTCCTCAACGTGTGACCCCTGTGGGGTCTATACTCGAGGATCGTTCTGTGCACCCTTGTAGCACAGTGCTGCCACGTGAAAGTATTTGCTTATGTTTAGTCTGTGATCCAGGTCCCAAGACCCATCAGAGGGTCTAACCTAGAGGAATGAATAAATTAGTAACATGGTGCAATGACATGACAGACGGGTTTTAGAGGGGTGAGCCGAGTAGATCTGGTGCCCGTGGGGTGAAATTCAGGAAGGTGAATCAAAGGTGAATCAGTGTGGAGCTAGGAGCTTTATTTCATTGTTATTGGAGCTGAATACTTTTCTGGTTTCTGGGCCGCTTATGTCCTCCTTGCAAGCTAACTTATTCGAGACCCTCTCCAGCTTTTCAGCCATCGTGCTTGCTGCTTTCCTGCTGGCCAGTAATAGTTCTTTCTGTATTAAATATATTGCTTTCCTGTCTTTTTCTGTGGCTCTTGCTTTTGTTTCTATTTTTGGCTACAAAAAGTTATACTTTTTGTATAAACTATCGATCTGGTAGTATCTTCCACAGCTTTTACATTGAGAAAAATCAGGCAGATAATTATTTGTGCATATTTTCTTCTAATTATTTTTTGACCTTTTTTTTTTAAAAAAAAACACTTAATTTGCTATATGGTGTGAATTGAGATAACTTAATTCTTTTCTCAGTTAATTAGTTGACCTTGTAAAATGATTTTCTTTTCTCATTGATTTTTAATGCTGTTTATACATATTTTAATTTTTATGTCTATTTAAGGCTGTTCCTATAATGCTGTTTTATGTTCTGCCTGTCCACACGTGGGCCACCTTCACGCTATTTTCATAAGCATCATTTGTGATTCTGTTTAGTATCTTGTAGAATGAGACTACTACCTTTTTATACCTTTTCAAAAAATATCCATTGTCTGTGACTGTCTATTTCTTCCAGTTAAACTTAGGTATCCTTTTTACTAAATTTAAAGCAGGTCATTGGGCTTTTGATCAGAATTGCATTAAGCTTATAAATTAACTTTTCAATAACTTTTCAAAAGGTTAATATTCCAAATTAACCTTTCGGAAGTTAGTCTTCCCCTCAAGATTACATATGTCTCTCCAATTATTCAAATTTTTTATCCTTCTCTAAAAGTTATTTTTGTACAGTGACTGCCTATTGAGGTTTATTTCCATTCATTATATGCATTTTGTAGTTATCATAAATAAGACCTTGTTTCTTTTTTTTTTTATCTGTCACTGACATATGGAAATGTCATTGATTTCATTTACTTATTTTGTGTTTGGATACTTTATTGAAATATGTTATTAGTTCTGATAGCTTTCTAATTGAGTCTCCTGGGTTTTCTGGGTATATTAATACATCATCTGCAAGCCATATTTTTGCTTGCTCTTTTTTCATTTCTTTTTCTTGCCGCATATGGATTAGCTCTTCTAATAAGAAATGAAATCTCAGAGGTGATAGTAGCATTTGTATCTCATTCCTGATCTTAATCAGATGTTTCACTGTAAGTAGGATGTAGGTTATTATTTTAAAATGGATGCTCCATCATGCTAAGGAAGTAGTCTTTCTCCTACTTCCAAATGCTTACTTGAGTCAGAATTACATGTCTAATTTTATTAAATGTTCATTTAGCATTTATTCAGAAGACTTTAGCTTTTTTTCCATTTTAAAATGGGATACTTTGTGTTATCCCTCTTTTGTATTAAAAGAGATTTTTCAATATTAAAGTCATTTTAGAGATTAACTGCCCTTTGTTAGTTAATCCCTAAAGTGGGCTTAAAAAAAATTAGTGTTGAGTCAATTTATCAGCATTATATTGGATTGGCCAAAGAGTTTGTTTGTGTTTTTCATTTTATAGAAAAACCCAAATGAACTTTTTCATCAACTCAGTATTTGGGACAGTGGACCTGAAGTGGACTGCTGACATTTAAATCCCATCTCTGAGTAATGGAGTGACTTGGTCTCCCCCTTCCTTCATTTCTCTTTGCTTCAGTTCTTCATCTGTAAAATAGAGATGGTATGTGTAGCATCTACCTTCTAGGGCTATTTGGAGGGTCAAACAAGTTAATATATGCAAAGTTCTTAGAGGACTGTCTAACCAAACACTCACTGAATACAAGCACCATATTAAACTATTGAGAACTTACTGTGTGTCTAGTACTGAGCTTGGGGTATGGATTCAAATATGGGAAAACTCAAGTATGGTCTGTCTTATGAAGCTTACAGCCTGGCAAGAAGACAGATACAGTCATGTCACCTGGAAGCATGGACATTTGCTTCTATGATAAGTACTGCCAAGGAGAGGTGATGGGTTCAGGAAAGCATATAATAAAGGGTTTGAACTAAAGGAAAGACCCTTGACTGAGAGCTGAAACAAAATATGCCAGGAAGGAGGGGAAGAGTATTCTAGGAAGAGAGAACAGCATTTGCAGAGGTCCCGGGGCTGAGCAGTGAGAGTGTGGTCAGTGCAAAGGACTGAGAAGGGTGGAGGGTTTGTTTTCTGCCAGATGTATTGAGAATATAATGGACACATACCATCATGCAAATGTAAGGCATATAGCATGATGATTTGATTGAGGTATGTTGTGAAATGATTACCACATAAGTTCAGCTAATGTCTGTTTTCTCATACAGAAACAATAAGAAGAAAAGGAGAAAAGAAGAAAGGGAAAATAAAAAGCTGTTCTCTTTGTGATGAGAACCCTTAGGATCTACTCTCTTAACAATTTACCTGTATATCATACAACAGTGTTAGCAATAGTCATCCTGTTGTACATTATATCCCTTGTAGTTATTTATTTTATAAGAAGACGTTTGTACCTTCTGATGTTCCTACAGTTCCCCTTCCCTACCCCCTGCCTCTGATAACCACAAGTCTAATATGTTTTTCTATGAATTTGTTTTTGGGGTGGTTCGTTTGTTTAGATTCCACAAATAAGTAATAGCATACAGTATTTATCTTTTTCTCTCTCACTTATTTCATTTAGCATAATGCCTTCAAGGTCCATTCATGTTGTTGCAACTGTTAGCGTTTCCTTATTTTAATGGCTGAGTAATATTCCTCTTGAAAGTGAAAGAGGAGAGTGAAAAAGTTGGCTTAAAGCTCAATATTCAGAAAACTAAGATCATGGCATCTGGTCACATTACTTCATGGCAAATAGATGGGGAAACAGTGGAAACAGTGTCAGACTTTATTTTGGGGGGCTCCAAAATCACTGCAGATGGTGATTGCAGCCATGAAATTAAAAGATGCTTACTCTTTGGAAGGAAAGTTATGACCAACCTAGATAGCATATTGAAAAGCAGAGACATTACTTTGCCAACAAAGATCTGTCTAGTCAAGGCTATGGTTTTTCCTGTGGTCATGTATGGATGTGAGAGTTGGACTGTGAAGAAAGCTGAGCACTGAAGAATTGATGCTTTTGAACTGTGGTGTTGGAGAAGATTCTTGAGAGTCCCTTGGACTCCAAGAAAATCCAATCAGTCCATCCTAAAGGAGATCTGGATGTTCACTGGAAGGACTGATGCTGAAGCTAAAACTCCAGTTCTGTGGCTACCTCATGCAAAGAGTTGACTCATTGGAAAAGACCCTGATGCTGGGAAGGATTAGGGGCAGGAGGAGAAGGGGATGACCAAGGATGAGACGGCTGGATGGCATCACCGACTTGATGCACATGAGTTTGGGTGAACTCTGGGAGTTGGTGAAGGACGGGGAAGCCTGGCGTGCTGCGTTTCATGGGGTCACAAAGAGTCAAACACGACTGAGCGACTGAACTGAACTGAACTGAATATTCCTCTGCAGAGGATGAGATGGTTGGATGCCATCACCCATGCAATGGACATGAGTTTGGACTCCGGGAGTTGGTGATGGACAGGGAGGGGGACACGACTGAGTGACTGGACTGAACTGAACTGAATATTCCTCTGTGTATATCTTGCAAGTAATTTATCCATTCATCCATCGATGGACATTTAGATTGTTTCCACATCTTTTTTATTGTAAGTAATGCTTCTACGAACATGGAGGTGCCGATGTCTTCTCGAGTTAGTGCTTTTGTTACATTTGGATATATTCCTGGAAGTGGAATTGCTGCATCGTGTAGTAGTTCTAATCTTAATTTTCTGAGGGTCCTTCGTACTGTTTTCTGTAGTGGCTGTACCAATTTGCATTCCCACCAACAGTGCACACAGGTTTTCTTGCCTCTGCCAGTATGTCATCTTTTATCTTTTTGAGGATGGTCATTCTAACAGGTATGAGGTGATACCTCTTTATGGTTTCAATTTGCATTTCCTTAATGACTGACTGGTGATGTTGAGCATCTTTTCAAGTACCTGTTGGCCTTCTCTTTGCATATCTTCTTTGGAGAAATATCTATTCAAACTCGTTAGAGGCATGGGGTTTGGCTGGAAAGCTAGTGGACACAAGGCTAAGAGGTCATTAAGGGTCAAACCATGCAGAGACCCTCATAGGTCTACAAGTAATTTTTCCTTACTGAAGAGCAGTGATGAGCTATGGGAGGTTTAATGTTGGTGAGGGGAAGGGGAGGTGACCTGATTTTATTTCTCTTTTGAAAAGACATCCCTGGCTGTAGTGTAAATGTGGTACATGTAGTTGACCAGTTGCTGCTGCTGCTGTGTTGTTTCAGTCGTGTCCAACTCTGTGTGACCCCATAGATGGCAGCCCACCAGGCTCCGCCGTCCCTGGGATTCTCCAGGCAAGAACACTGGAGTGGGTTGCCATTTCCTTCTCCAATGCATGAAAGTGAATAGTGAAAGTGAAGTTGCTCAGTCGTTTCTGACTCTTAGCAACCCCATGCACTGCAGCCTACCAGGCTCCTCCATCCATGGGATTTTCCAGGCAAGAGTACTGGAGTGGGTTGCCATTGCCTTCTCCAGCTGACCAGTTAGGAGGTGGTTATTATAGTGGTCTAGGGGAGAGATGCTGTGGGGTCAAGGTAAGTGGAGATAGAGATAGTCCATGGAGTGTGAAGAAGAGGAAAGTGTCAGGAAAGGGTGGGTGGAGGACATTGGGAACCTGCATCTTCCAAAGGAGATGTCAAGTCTGGAGCTCAGAGGGAGGTCTGACATGGAGTGTGTGAGTCATCAGTGCACAAGTGGGAAAATCCTCTAGAATAGACAGAAAGGAGGAGAGACCCAACACGGGGCCTGGAAAAGAGCCAGAGAAAGCTCAGTGGGGGGAAAGATGGAAAGTGAGTGATGTGAGCGGAAGATGGAGACTACGCTGTTCAAAGCATTGTTGCATCGCCAGGGCTCCAGGTAGATGAATTCCCCCCCCTAGGTGCTGTTCATCCAAATCTACGTGAGCCAGGCCCCCTGGCGATGCTCATGCGCAGTGTAGTCTGCGATGCTTTGGTCTGAGAGGGGCATTTTCCAGATGGGAGAGGTGAGCAACAGCGTCAGAGGCCTCAGAGAGAGAGGTCTGTTGAAATGAGGACTAAACAGTATCCGCTGGACCCATTGGTGACCTTAGTGGATCTGCTCAGGTGGATCGATAGGATCAGAAGATAGGAAGGAAATGGAGACAGAAAGAATAGACAGATTGTGTTTTCTGAAAATTAGGCTGTGAAGGAGAAGAGAGAGACAAGGCTGGAGGGAGAGGAGTGGAATGCGGAGTTGCTTTCTTAGTCGTAGATTCTTGAGCACATTTAAAACAGGGAAGTTCCGATGGAGAGGAAATGGCTGAACATGTGTAATATAGTTGAGAGAGAAACATGCATAACGTTAGTGAGGATTAGGGAGGAATAGGATGCAATGGGCACATGGGAGAAATGTCTTTAGATGGAAGGAGGGCTGGTTCATCTGCAGGACGCAGAAAGGCCAAGGGGGGTGGGCTGGACGGGTGGGGTGGAATTGGGAAGACAATGGGGTCCCCACTGATGGCTTTTATTTTCTGTGGAGAAGGGAGGAGAGGGTGGGAGCTGAGCAGAGGGACTGGAGGGTCAAAGGGCCATGGAAAACGGAGAGCAATGGAAGGCAGCATTCTGGGTTTAGTGTTGTGGAGAGGAAGTTCTGCTGGTCTGCTGGCTTTTAGTTCAGGCTCTCTGAGGCTTGCTTCCTACAAGCCAGCTTGCACTCAGGCTCAGTCACCACACTCCCCTCCCTCTGCGGTGAGAGTGTCTGGAAAAGGGGCTTCACGATCATCTCGCACGTTGCGCCCATCCCTCTGGCAGAGTCTCAGAGTGCTGCTGGCCATACTGAATGGCTCCCTTTCTCTCTCCCAGGCCAGAACTGCACCTTCCAACTGCAGGGTCCCAATGGCACCGTGGAGAGCCCAGGGTTCCCGTACGGCTACCCCAATTATGCCAACTGCACGTGGACCATCACCGCAGAGGACCAGCACCGGATCCAGCTTGTGTTCCAGTCCTTTGCCCTGGAGGAGGACTTCGATGTCCTGTCGGTGTTTGATGGGCCACCCCAGCCAGAGAACCTGCGAACCAGGTACCACCCCCTCCTGCCCGTGGTCAACAGCTGGGCCTGAGCCGAGCTGACTGGGAGGAAGAACGAGGCAGGGTGAACGGTAGTCAACAAAGACCTCTGTTTTTATGAGGCCTGCCCTCAATTGTTCTTTCTTTATAAAGCTCTTTATGAAGCTCTTTCTCCCACTTAGAGGTTCCCAATTGGCAGGATGGATGAGTAGATAGATAGAAAGAAAGACTAGATAGAAAACATACAGAGCAATTCAAGTCTTTCTGTTGAAACTGATTTTGCATGCATACGCAAGACATACATCCCTGGGACCCAGCATATATGAGTTGAAGGCTAGTAGCGACCGTGTCTTGCATCCTGTGTTTGAAAACCATCAATACTTTGTTGGAAATGGCCTTGCATTTGCATGGCTTTGGCTCTGGGTATAGAATTGAGAATTTAAGAAGTTCCCAGTTTTTTAGATCCCATCACAGGTGATGGAAGAGAAAACCTTGGAGAGGACGAGACTGCTTTCTGGTACTCCTGATCTGGTTCCCAAGGGGAAAGTTCACATCAAAGAGGAAGACAGAGAGGGAGGGTACACCTCTGCAGAAAGAGCAGCCTTTGGTGGGACAAGGTCAAGGCCCCAGAGTTACAGCTTTCCAGGTTTTGTTGACCTGATGGCCTGCCGTGCTCCCTCGAAAGACTCCTCCTAGTTCTGCCCAAAGGACACTGGGCTCCCAGGGAGAAAGAGAATCAATGGCACACCAGCCAGGCCCTGTGGAGGTCAGAATGCTAATTGGAAGTGCACGGATGAGAGGTTCCCTGCCAAGTCCTTAACCTCAAGGCATTGGTTAAGATGCTCTTGGAGAGGAGTCACAGACAGCACCCCCAGGAGTGCCAGCCCTCTTGCCCACTCCCAGCCCTCTCAGGGCAGTGCAGAGGCGAGGCCACCACGCCTGCCACAGGGGTGGGCCTCTGGGGCTCCCCGACTCAGTGTCCTTCCTGACGAGACCAGGCTTGACCATCCGCCCTTGACATTCCACAGGGATTAGCACACAGTAGGTGTTCACTAACCTTGGGTGTAGAGACTGGAGTCCTCTCCACTCATTCATTTCACAGATGTTTCATGAGCATCGACCGTGTCCCAGACACTGGCCCGAGTGCTGGGGACAGAGCTATGGGCAAAACAAAGCCGCTGTCTTTGTGGAGGTTACATGTTGGTCACAGGGGTGGGGACAAAGGGTAGGTAGGCCTGGACTTGAATATGTGAGTTCAGAGTTCAAGGACATTGGGTGGGGCTAGAGATATAGAATTAGGAGACTGGGGCTGGGCAGAGCTGAAAACCAGAAGCCTGGGCTATCGGATGTTGAGTTCAGGTGATCCCATCAGTGGGGCACCCACATAGCCTTTTGGGGAAGCCTCTCGGGGATGATCAGATTGGGAACTTCCCTGGCGGTTCAGTGGCTAAGACTCTGCACTCCCAGTGCAGGAGATCTGGGTTTGATCCCTGGTTGGGGACCAAGATCCCACATGCCACAATGGGAGATCCTGCCTGCTGCAATTAAGACCCAATGCAGCCAAACAAATAAATAGAAACAAATAATTATTAAAAAAAAAAAAAAAGAAGAAGAAGAAAAAGAAGAAAATTAGATCAGGCCAGTGGAGTGGCAGATTGGGGTGCAAATGGCTGGAGGCAGATTCTGCATCCTGAAGTTCTTCCATCTTTCTTTACTCTTAAAGCAGGATGCACACGGGTGATCAAAGCTCCGTTTTCTGACATTTGGGTTCTCTGGCTCTGCGAGTGAAGTGTAGAAGTCCCCCAGAGGTGGGGATGACTCTGGCAGGGAAGGGTGGGAGTTTCCAGGACCTAGGAGGCGGTCCTGGCAAGAGGAGGGGGCCGCCCTGGATGTGCTCACTCTGACCAACCAGCGTGATTGAGGAGGAGGCTCCTGGGGTCGGCACCTTCACGAGGCCACCCCTGCCCCGGCTCCTCATCCCGGTTGTCCCCCTCCTGTGCTCGCTTTGGTGCGCTTTCACTGCCTGTAGTTTTCCTAGACAGCTTCTCTCCTCCACACTCTATGGGATCACAGCCCCTTTCTTGCTTCTGGTCTCTGCCTCTGCATTTGCTTCTTTTTCTACTCAGTTTGTCTTGCCAGAATTTTGCCTATTTCATTGGTCTTTTTAAAGTTCCAACTCTAGGGCTATCAAGTTTATTCCTTTCCTATTGCCTAACTTATTGATTTCTGCTTCTATCTTTCTTCGTCTTTCTCTCCCACTTACCTTAGGCTGGTGTTGCTGTTTTGCTGTTTTCATGCATTGAATTAGTCCCATTACTTCTTGTCTGGTATGAAAAACATTAAGAGACGTTTTTCCCTAAGCACAACTTTGACCATATCCCATAAACTTTGATGGGTAGTTGTTATTTTAGAAAGAGTCTCTAGTTGCAGTTTTGTTTCCTCCTTGATTCTAGGGTTGGTTTTTTCCATCAAAATTTCCAAGTAATATTTTTATACTTGTTATTATCAAATTGTACTGCTTTATGTTCAGATTATGATTTCTACTTTAGAGAATTTTTGACTTTTTTCTCTTAGTATAAGATCATTTTTGGTAAACTTTCTGAGTATTTGAAAGAAACATATATTCTATGGTGGAAGGCTGAAGAAATTCGTGTTATTAATATTGCTTAATTTTTCTGATTTCTTATTTGTTGCCCAAGTGCAAGTGATTGTCTTCACATTTTCTCTATTGTTTTTTTTTTATCAATTTCTCCTTTTATTTCTAAGTCTTTATCTCATATATTTTGATGTATACTCTTTAGCATGTCAGTATTTTTAAGCAGCAGGTATTCAGAGTCAGTTACAATTCTCCCAATATAAAAGTTATATGTATGCCCCCCTTTTGCCTTAAATTCTACTGTGATACAAGTATTGTCACCTGTTTTATTTTAGGTTTGCATTTATCAACCATCTGCCAATTCCTCTATTTTAATATTTCTATGTCATTGTGTCATGTATCTCTTAGATTTTTGTTTTTAAAAATCTTTCATAAGAATTTTTATTCTGTAACAGAAAAGTTTAATTCATTCACCCTTTTTGTTGGTAACTGTTTTATTTGTTCTTATATAATATCTAATACTTTCTGTTTTTAAGCTTTCTTACTATTTTTTCCATTTCTCCATCTTTAAGCACAAGTTTTCCTTGCCTCGTCTCTGATTTTTATTCCACTGATGGTTAAAGGTACATCTTGAGAACACCTTTTAAGCTGTATTTCTCTGTCACCATCTTGTCTAGTGAGCTAGTGAGCCTTTTTCTTAGTCATGTCTCATCGGCACTGCATCTTGTAGAAATTTCCTTAGAGTTTGTAGCCTGTAGGTGTCTGTCTCTTTTTCCTCATTTCCACGTGGATGCATATAGTCTTTCTTTTCCTATACCTTGGACTATTTCCTTGACAATTTAGGAGGTCAGATTGACGAAGAGTTTAACATATTGTCTTGGCTCTCTGTCTTGAACTGGAAATCTCTAAGATTTTTATTCTTTTTGATTTGCTGTTGTGAATAGAATTATTTTATTTTTGGATGATTCATTGTTAATATATAGAAATACAATTGATGTTTGTATATTGATCTTGTATCCCATGACCTTGCTGATAGGTTTTTATTTTTAATAATTGTGGATAAAAACAGCTTTAGTTCTTCCTTTTCAATCTGGATGCTATTTATTTATTTGTGCTTAATTGCATTGGATAGAATGTTGAACACATCCAGTATTCAATACAGTATTGCATAGATGTGGTGAGGGTGGCCATCCCTACCTTGTTCTTGATCTTAAAATAGTCTACCTTTTACCTTTTAAGTGTGAATTGGCTGTAGGTATTTGGTAGATGCCCTTTGAATGAAGGTCTTTACGTGGAGGATTTTGGCATGGTCTGGCTTCAGTGTGGAAAATGCATTGGTGTGGGGGCCAGACTGGTGACCTCCAGGTTGGGCAAGAGACGATGGGAACCTGAGCTAGAATGATGAATAGAAAAGAAGGCACGGGTTTGTATGATGCTTCGGGAAAGTGTGGTCCTCGGAGTTAAGGGTGGGTCTGTAGGGACTGTATGGGGCTAGTATGAAAAAGGAAGGGGTGGAGGATATGTGTGCAGTTTCGGACGCAGAAAGCAAGCCAGATGAGCCTAACGTGAAATCCAGGCTCCAGGAAAATGTGATCTCGCGGCGTCCTGGGAGAGGGGCGGGTTTTGTGCGCACTGTCTTCATTCATCCAGCAGAGCAGTTAGGCCCCCTCTCTCACTGCATTTTCCTGGGAGACAGAGCCCAGATTTATGCCCAGCTGGCCTCTGCATTTATTTGTGCCGTCCTTGTGCCAGGTCCGGCTTCTCTGAGCCTCACCTACACAACGGTGGCGACGCTGACCCGCCTCGTGGGGCGCTGTGCGCTGTGCGCGAGTCGCCTGCGGCAGGGCCCTTAGTGCCCACAGGCACTATTCGCACGCTTCTCTTCGGAACTCAGGCTGCACTGGAGCGCCTTGGTGCCTGTCCTGACCGTTCCTCTGTGGCCCACCATTAGACTGCTTACACTGAGGGGCTGCAGACGTGGAGGATGGGCACTGAAGGAGAGCCTGGGCTCAAGGGAAGTCACTCGTTGCAGGCAGCATCGCTGATCCCACGGTGGCCCAGCAGTGGGCCTGGGGGACTGGCAGGAAGCCTGCAGCGCGGTTCTCTCTGTACTACGTGGGGTCTTCTGTCTCAGATTTGACAGGCGTGTTTCATAATTCTGCCCTTCGTGCATTTTAATGCATTTCTCTTTTCTTCCCTTACTTTCTCTCAATCCTTTTCACCTTGTTTATGGATGTATTCAAGCAAAAGACTGGAGTCACCTTCCCATCCCAATTCTGAATCTCTTTATACACGTCTTTCTTGAGCTGCTAGCTCATGGGCTGTGTCGTGAGCAGCAAACTCCTTTCCTGGTTAGAGTCAAGTTCTTGGAGGCTGGGAATCAAGCCTCCCACCACGTTTGGCTGTGGCCGAGCCACGCCCGTGCAATAAGTGAATTCCAGCTCCTTGCTGGCTGCTTGGCATAAGCAGGTCACGTTGACTCTTATCCTCAGTATCCTCATCCATGAAGTGAGTGTATCATTTTCTACTTTGGAGGTTGGTTGATAAGGATTTCATTAAATAATGTGTGCAGACTGCTTTAAATTGTGATGAGATGTGAACAAAAGAAATACTTGTATGTTGGTAGAAAAAAATTAGAAAATACAACTAAGAAACACACACACACGTGAACCCAATAAATGTACAAGATGCGAGGTAGAACTGTGATTCTCACCTGAAGGCGATTTGGACCCCAAGGGAACATTTGGCAATGTCTGGACACATCTTTGGTGGTCACAGCTGGAGAGGGGCCATCCAGTGGATCAAGGCCAGGGATGCTGTTAAGTGCTGCCATGCACAAGACATCCACAAATGCCAGTGGTGTTGAGGCTGAGAAATCCCAAGGTAGGTGTTTAAGGAGGAGTTAAGACTTTTAGCATCAGATGTACGTGGGTGCGAATCCTCTTTCTGTGTCAGTGATGTTGGGCAAGTAAGTCAACTCATCTGAGCCTCAGTTTCCTCCTCTGCAAAATGGGAAACTCTAAAGTGATGGATCATGGAAAAAGCAAGAGAGTTCCAGAAAAACATCTATTTCTGCTTTATTGACTATGCCAAAGCCTTTGACTGTGTGGATCACAATAAACTGTGGAAAATTCTGAAACAGATGGGAATGCCAGACCACCTACCTAACCTGCCTCTTGAGAAACCTATATGCAGGTCAGGAAACAACAGTTAGGACTGGACATGGAACAACAGACTGGTTCCAAATAAGAAAAGGAGCATGTCAAGGCTCCTTCTGTCTATATTGTCTATATTGTCACCCTGCTTATTTAACTTCTATGCAGAGTACATCATGAGAAATGCTGGACTGGAAGAAACACAAGCTGGAATCAAGATTGCTGGGAGAAATATCAATAACCTGAGATATGCAGATGACACCACCCTTATGGCAGAAAGTAAAGAGGAACTAAAAAGCCTCTTGATGAAAGTGAAAGATCAAGAGAGTTCCAGAAAAACATCTATTTCTGCTTTATTGACTATGCCAAAGCCTTTGACGGTGTGGATCACAAGAAACTGTGGAAAATTCTGAAAGAGATGGGAATACCAGATCACCTAACCTGCCTCTTGAGAAATCTGTACGCAGGTCAGAAAGCAACAGTTAGAACTAGACATGGAACAACAGACTGGTTCCAAATAGGAAAAGGAGTACGTCAAATCTGTATACTGTCACCCTGTTTATTTAACGTCTATGCAAAGTACATCATGAGAAATGCTGGACTGGAAGAAACACAAGCTGGAATCAAGATTGCCAGGAGAAATATCAATAACCTTAGATATGCAGATGACACCATCCTAATGGCAGAAAGTAAAGAGGAACTAAAGAGCCTCTTGATGAAAGTGAAAGAAGAGAGTGAAAAAGTTGGCTTAAAGCTCAACATTCAGAAAACAAAGATCATGGCATCCGGTCCCATCACTTCATGGGAAATAGATGGGGAAACAGTGGAAACAGTGTCAGACTTTATTTTTTTGCGCTCCAAAATCACTGCAGATGGTGACTGCAGCTGTGAAATTAAAAGACGCTTAGTCCTTAGAAGAAAAGTTATGTCCAACCTAGATAGTATATTCAAAAGCAGAGACATTACTTTGCCGAACAAGGTCCATCTCGTCAAGGCTATGGGTTGAACTGTGAAGAAGGCTGAGCGCCGAAGAATTGATGCTTTTGAAGTGTGGTGTTGGAGAAGACTCTTGAGAGTGCCTTGGACTGAAAGGAGATCCAACCAGTCCATTCTGAAGGAGATCAGCCCTGGGATTTCTTTGGGAGGAATGATGCTGAAGCTGAAACTCCAGTACTTTGGCCACCTCATGCAAAGAGTTGACTCATTGGAAAGGACTCTGATGCTGGGAGGGATTGGGGGCAGGAGGAGAAGGGGACGACCGGGGATGAGATGGCTGGATGGCATTACGGACTCGATGGATGTGAGTCTGAGTGAACTCTGGGAGATGGTGATGGACAGGGAGGCCTAGCATGCTGCAATTCATGGGGTTGCATAGAGTCGGACACGACTGAGTGACTGATCTGAACTGAACTGAGACATAGATGAACAGACACAGAGCCCAAGGTCCCTCTTCCATGAAAAGGTTAAGCAGACAAGGAAGAACAAGCAGTCACTGAGAAGACAAGGGCAGTGAAGTAGGAAGAAAACCAGCAAAGTGTGTCCCTGAAGCCAAGTGAAGAATGTGTGTCAAGAAAGAAGTGGTGATTGATTATGTCAAGTGGTCTTATCAGCAATTATTACTATGAGACCTGAAATGTAATTGTTGCATTTAAGAAAATTAGGGCCCTGTTAATGACAATAATAACAAAAAGTCAATTGAATTAGGTTGCAGGACAAATGGATTGGGCCAAGACAGGAACTGGAGAGAGTGTAGTAAAGAATATAGAGCAGTTTTATTGCAAAAAGAAACGAAATATATGATGTAGTGGGAGGAGTGTGGCCAAGAGGTTTTTTTTTTTTAACAGAGAACTAATAACATGATTGTATGCTCATATTTTAAAAACTTTAGTATGCATGTGATTAACTGGCTTTTTTAAATAAAAATGCCAGTTCCCAGGCTACCCCTGTGAGCCCATGGGACTAATTCAATTTAGAAGACAAAGTTACATAACAAGATGCAAACAGTGCAATCAACAGGTTAAGAGAGGCTCCTGAAAAGGTGAGAGTGGGTGGAATTCAATGACAGATGCTAGACTGGATTTAGAGAGGAAAAGAGACCAGTGCTCTGTTGTAATAGAGGGGATGAATATCAAATGGCACATGTAAACAGTTTTGTATATTTGATATCAGGAAATTGAGGTAATTTCCATAAAATTAAGTTGGCAGTAAGGTTCTCTGTGGGAGGGAGAGGCTAAACAAAGAAAAATAAAATAAAATAAATCATCTCTTCAAATGAGATTTGATTTGCACCAGTTATAGCCATATGGGAATGAGCTGTCTTTCAATCAAAGAACCCATTATGACAGATCAGAGCCCCTGCATTAGAGCCAAAGAGCCCTGAGGCGCAGATCTGCCATCATCTCCCCTGTGATTCCCGTAAGCCAGTGACACATCAGAAATCGTGAGTCACGAGAAAGACAATGAGGCGCGCTGGAGAAGTGAACCCTGCCTCATGGCGTGCCCCTGCACTAATCATTTTCCAGAAGCCTTAATTGCCTGCCTTGATACTCTTTGCTGCTCTACACCCTGAGTGACAAATTAGTAACTCACTGTGGAAGGCTTGAGCAACCAGATGAGATCGATCAAGGGTTTCTTTGGGTTTCTCCCTTGACTAGACACATCACAGTAGTACTTAATGCATTCGTGTACCACTTTTGGAAAGGAGTTTGCTCCTAAATTAAATTGAGCCTGGACTTAAAAAAAAAAAAAAAAAAACCCAAAGACACTAACTACTAACAATGACACAGGGCTACATGCCTGGTCGATTTCCTCTAGGCAAAGTGATAAAAGCAAAGGACAACAACAAAAACAAGCCATGGAACAAAATTAAGAAGTTTAAATCCAAGGACAATTTGCCGGAAAGACCAGCTAGATATGAAGTATCAGAGCTTTCTCTGGGCAGCCTCTATTTCTATTTCACATGTAGTTTTGTTAATACTTTGGCTGGTAAATCACTCAGGTTTTACAACCTTTATGAAAGAGATGAATGGAATTCTGAATTGTGACTTGGTGTACAAACAGCAAGGTTTGAATTTGTGCTTATTTCCTTGAAGAATATGGCTGAAATAGTAAGTAATAAATGTGAGAAAGAGTTTGCCCCATAAAAAGAGAGGCCTCTGGAAGAACAGTAATATCTCACCTTTTTTACTCTGTCATGATGTGAGTTGTGCTCTTCCAAAATACGGATGTTGGAGATCTAACCTCTAGCACCTCAGAATCTGACCCTATTTGGAAAGAGGGTTTTAAAGAGGTGTTTAAGTTAAAATTAGATCATTAGGGGAGGCTCTAATCCAGTATTGTGCTGTGCTTAGTTGCTTAGTCCTGTCAGACTCTTTGCGACCCCATAGGCTCTAGCCCACGAGGCTCCTCTGTCCATGGAATTCTCCAAGCAAGAGTACTGGATTGGACTGCCATGTACTCCAGGGGATCTTCCCAACCCAGGGGTCGAAACCCTGGTCTCTTGAATTGCAGGCAGATTCCTTACCATCTGAGCCACCAGGGAATCCCAATCCAATATTACTGGTGTCCTTACAGAAAGAAAAATTAGGACACAGACATACACGGAGGGAAGTGTGTGAAGACAGGGAAAAGGCAGCCATCTACAAGGCAAACAGAGAGCTCTCAGAAGAAATCAGTCTTACTGACACCTTGATCTTGGACTTTTAGCCTCCAGACTGTGAGAAAATAAATTTCTGCTGTTTAAGCTTCCCAGTCTGTGGTCCTTTGTAATGGCAGCCCTAAGCAGAATAATAAGCACTCTCTACTCCTCCGTATTTCTTGTCACAGATACACAAACATGTAATTTAAAACTACTGCTGGGCTTCCCAGGTGGATCAGTGGTAAAGAATCTGCCTGCAATGCAGGAGACACAAGAGATGCAGGCTTGATCCCTGGGTCAGGAAGATTCCCTGGTGGAGGATACGGCAACCCACTCCAGTATCCTTGCCTGGAGAATCCCATGGACACAGAAGCCTGGTGGGCTACAGTCCATGGAGTCGCAAAGAGTCATGCACGACTAAGTGACTTAGCAGGCACAAGCATGCAGGCACGGCTGTCTGACAGGGAGGTCGGATACCTTCTCTTCCTACCCTGGCCTGCAGGGAGGCCTTCACAGCTTTCTTTGCTCACCTCGTCTTCTCCCCCTACGCATCTCTTCTCCTAGGTCCTAGGTTTATTCTATTCTCATATATCTAAAGCAAAGAGCTTTGTAGTTACCAAAGTATTTAGCAAATCCCCTGGAATAAATAGCAGTTTTATAACTCCTAGTTGGCTTTACTTCAAGTTACTAGTTTTCTTATCTAGGGTGGAGGGATTTTAGCAGGTAGGACTACACATTTCTGCTGAATCAGGATCTCTCCAGATTTCCATCTGGGCCTTTCTAGGCCTCAGGTCATGGGGCTGTGAAGATGGACAGTTCTCAAGAAAGGAGGCATTTGAAAAACAGACAGGGCCAAGGAACCTACAAATCAGTAGACAAAGATAACAATCTTTTAAAAGTCAGGATGCCACCTGGGCCCCAGGATGCAGATGGTCCTTGAGGTTTAACTTTTGGAAACGTTCAAGATCAGTTCAGCTCAGTTTTATACTGAAAATCAGCATGAAGAAAAGACGAAAAATGAAAAAGGCTACCATGGTTCTGTGAGAGTTGGCACAGGACGTGAAGACATGCCGGTTCCATCCTTGCTGCCAGCTTATTTCCCACCCTAATATCAGCAGCTGCTCTGCAGCACGCTCGTCCTCCTGATAGGCTGCACGTTCTGTGAGACATCTCTTTCTCAGTCCCACATCACTTCTAACCTATAGTTGTTCTCCTCACTGACCATTGCCTCATTCAGACACACTCCTTCTCTATGACACAGCTCAAGGAAGCCCTGCCACAGAAAAAGAGGACAAATGCTCTTTTCCTAGTAACAGCCACTGATGTTCCTTTAGCCCTGTGCTGTCTGTTTTCTGAGCTTGATTGGATTGCAAAGGCCTTTATGATTATTGGAGAAAAAAATGACAGGTGAACACAAACAGCCTGCAAGGACATAATCAAAAATAGGTCATAGAGAACAACGAGGGGAAAGGGATCACATTCATCCCAGCAGATAACTCGCTCATCAACAGCTTCTATCACGGAAGTACTAAATGACACAATTGGTGTTGAGTAGTTATGAAGGACTAAGGGAGAGGCAATGCAGACTGCTTTTAAAGAGCATAGTGTCATTGGAGTTAAAGAGCTTCTTCAATCTCCAGTCTCCTAAGGCATAGAGACAAAGAACGGTGATGAAATTAAATAGCTCAGAGCTGCAAGGCTCTTTTCATTTTAGCTAACCCAATGAAATCCAATGAAATCATTCTCTGAACAATAAAACTGAGGTCTAGTCTATTCAATAATTCAGCGAACATACATTGAGCTTATACTACAAGTGAAGTAAGTAATAAAGAAGAAAACAAATATTGTTTGTTTTTTTAACGCATATATATGAAATCTAGAAAAATGGTACAGATGAACCTATGTTTCAGGGCTGAAACAGAGACTCAGACACAGAGACTGGACATATAGAGGAGAAGGGGAGGGTGAGGCAAATTGGGAGAGTAGCGTTGACATATATACACCACCATGTGTAAAGCAGATAGCAAGTGGGAAGCTGGCGCGCAATCCGGGAGCTCAGCTCGGTGCTCTGTGATGGCCTGGAGCGGTGGGCTAGGGCTGGGAGGTCCAAGAGGGAGGGGATATATGTATACATACAGGTCATTCACTTTGTTATAAGGCAGAAACTAAAGCAACACTGTAAAGCAATTATACTCCACTTAAAAAATCAACAATAGTTTTATTTTTTAAAAAGTATCACATCTGATGGAGAAGGAAGAGACTACAGATAACACAAGAAACATGAGTCTCATGGAGAGAAGAAGGAAATGCAGATTATACTTACTCTGAAATCCCTAACCTCATTTCTTCATTTGTCGTCCTTATTTTTCCTAACTCTTGGATATCTGGCTCTGTGGGAGCTAGTATGTGTGTGTGCTCAGTTGTTCGGTCATGTCCGACTTTTTGTGACCCGATGGACTGCAGCCTGCCAGGCTCCTCTGTCCTTGGGATATCCCAGGCATGAAGAGTGGAGGGGGTTGCCATTTCCTTCTCCAGGGGATTTTCCTGACCCAGGGATCAAATCTGTGTATTTCTGTAGCTCCTGCACTGGCAGACAGGTTCTTTACCACTGAGCCACCTGGGAAGCCCTAAAATAAATCTATTCATATTCTCATTAGTACAAAAGGCTGCAGCATGTGGTGGTTTTGTGGGCTCAGATGAGTATGAAGCCCAGTTCTAGCATTTGTTAGGAATGTGAATTTGTATCACTGTCAACCAGTGGAGGGGATGACATCTATCACAATTGTATTTATACTAAATGAACTGTTGTTATTTAAAACTTGACATACATGAGTACAGGGACTGATTCAAAATTCAGTAAACATGAGCTCTAAAAATTATGGGAGTGTTTCTCACACTGACGTTAAAGGGAAACTGGTGGGATAGTAGTAGAGATATGCTCATAAATGAGAGGTGGGATAGTAGTAGAGATAAGCTCATAAATGAGAGGTGGGATAATAGTAGAGATATGCTCATAAATAAGAGGCAGGGATAACAGCAACCCACTCCTGTACTCTTGCCTGGAAAATCCCATGGATGGAGGAGCCTGGTGGGCTGCCGTCTATGGGGTCGCACAGAGTCAGATACAACTGAAGCAACTTAGCAGCAGCAGGGATAAAAACAAACAGGGCCCCGTGGGGCTTCTAGGCACAGAGGTCTTTTGTGTCCTTCATTTCTTATAGGCAAGATTCTAGCCTCCACAGCCTTCCTTGAATTCCAAAAGGGTAAATTAAAACAATCAAACAAGCCCTTGCTAATCAAGGGAGGAACAGCCAAGAAACCACCTAAGGTAAGATTAAACAAACCAGAGAGGCTCATCAAGATTAGGAGACCCTTGTTCAGAGCCCTAAAATATGACCAAACCCTTTGCAGCCCTATGGACTGCAGTATGCCAGGCTTCCCTGTCCTTTACCATCCCCTGGAGCTTGTTCAAATGCATGTCTGTTGAGTCAATGATGCCATCCAACCATTTCATCCTCTGCTGTCCTCAGGGGCCTTGACAATGAGTTGGCTCTTCACATTAGGTGACCAAAGTATTAGAGCTTCTGTTTCAGCATCAGTCATTCTAATAAATATGAAGGATTGATTTCTTCCAGGATTGATAAGGGCTTCCCTGATAACTCAGTTGGTAAAGAATCTGTGTGCAATGCAGGAAACATTGGTTCAATTCCTGGGTTGGGAAGACCCTCTGGAGAAGGGATAGGCTACCCACTCCAGTATTCTTGCCTAGAAAATCCCCAAGGACAAAGGAGCCTGGTGGGCTACAGGCCATGGGTCACAAAGAGTTGGACATAACTGAGCGACTAAGCACAGCACACACTTAGAACTTTAAGATGCGAATGTACATTGTGAAGAGGAGGGTTTAGGAGAAACATCAAGTTCATTTCATCTTTCAAGGGATGCTTCCATCTCAGAATACTAATGAATATCACCCCGAATGTGCGTGAACTGAACAAAGTATGGGGAATGTTTTTCATGCTGCTGCTGTTAAGTCACTTCAGTCATGTCCGACTCTTAGTGACCCCATGGACTGCAGCCTACCAGGCTCCTCCGTCCATGGGATTTTCCAGGCAAGAGTACTGGAGTGGGGTGCCATTGCCTTCTCCTCAATCTCCTATTAATGGTATCCATTGCTTCACAAGCACATCACAGATTGCACCTTGGTCAGATCATAGAGTTCTGAAGGACCTAAGACAGAATTTAAAGTGAGAATGTCAGTTTGGTCTCTAAAACGTTTTAGATTCATCATGATTGGTGGGGGGAGAAAAAAGACATTATTCCAAGATGGAGCTTCTAAATAAAAATATTGGCAAAAAGCTCCTGGATCACAATGTTGAAGCAGTGGCTAATGCCATGGCCTGGGGAGACAGGCTGTCTCAGAGTTCTAATTTGGGCTCTGGTGGCACCAGGGGGGATTAGTGATTTTAATAGTATCTTCCTGCTCCTTTTAATAGGTTTGCTGTTTTTAATCTAGCATAAGAGTTGGCTAGTTATGGCTCATGGGCCAAATCTGGCTCACTGTCTACACTTTGATTAGAGAACAAAAATCCAAAGAGGATAACATTTCTTGACATTTGAAAATTATATAAAATCTTTTTTTTTTTAACTGCACTGGATCTTCATTGCTGTGCCAAGACTTTCTCTCGTTTTGGTGAGCAGGGGGCTGCTCTCTAGTTGCAGGGCCAGGCCTTCTCATCAAGCGGTTTGTGGAGCACATGCTTTAGGTAAATGGGCTCAGTTGCCTCACAGCATGGGGAAATCTTCCTGGACCAGGGACTGAACAGGTGTCCTTTGCATTGCAAGACAAATTCTTAACCACTGGACTACCAGGGAAGCCCGATAAACTTTTGTTGGAACACAGCCATACCATTTGTTTATGCTACAATGGCAGAATTGAATGTTTGTAACAGAAAGTTTATGGCCAGCAAAGCCTAAAATACTTGTTTTCTTGTTCGTTCTTGAAAATGACCCTTTTCTGACCCTTGAAGTAGGATATAAAATGAATGATAGAATTAAATGTGAGTAGGTCAACACGTCTACAAACACTGTCAGACAATCCTCCTCATATGGACACTTCTCATAAGTGGATCTTAAGATCGGTTTATAAAGTGCTCCAAATGTCTTTTGGTTGACAGAGGAGTAGCTGGAATATCAAGAAATTACAAACATTTTAAAATGCCCCTTGTGTTATTTTAATGGCCTCTTTTAAATGTATATTTTAAAGCACTCTAAGTAGGAAGGGAATTTTGAAGCAAACATCTCAAATACATTTTTTTTAATAGAAGAATAGACAGTAGTTAAAGCATGCTGATTTTCAATGCATTTATTTAAGTCATGTTCAGAACTACTTGTGTATATAGAAATATGTTTTCATACCATAAACAGTTCCTACTCACATTCTTAAAATGATTTGCACACATTAACCAAGCAAAGGGGAAAAAAAAAAAGCTTCAGGGCTGCCTACAGACTTAGGCAGACAAAAAAAGAGACTGTCATATTTGCCTTTGGGTAACAAATTTAATTACATGGATTTCAACTTACAGTACTAACACAAAAGGGATAAAATAAAGGGAGTGTTGTAAATTAAATGCCTTAGCAGCATATTCAACCAGTAATCAAGAAAATAACCAATTTCTATACTAAAATACTATTAAAATATCTCCACATTTTCATATAAAGTAGATGCCAAATACTGGTTTACATTTAGAATGATGGCAAATTAATTTATTCAATAGCATTATTTGATCACCCTAGAAGGAGCTGCAAAACAGACATGGATGAAAAAACCCTTTCTCACTGATCTCACATAATTATCTCAAAAACTCAAAAAAAAATGGCTACACTTTTTTCGGTCTCAGAGACACCCATGGATATCTCTCAGAATTATCTATTTCTCAGATGGCGATAGCACAGCTATACAGCACAGCTGCACTGACCACCTAAATAGTTCAAATTTTGGTAAATTAAAAATTTTATAGCCTCCAGAGCCATGAAATGTACTATCTAGAAAGGGTTTTTTGTTTTTTGTGGGGTTTTTTTGGTAAATATATAAAATAGGTCTGTAGAGCTAAACAATCATAGAACCAGGGTGGGAAAACTCACAAGTGAATCAGGGTGGTAAAAGTGAAAGACTGATACTACCACACATTTGTACCCTACATAGTTACAAATAATAGGAAAAAAATGTCATGTTTATGCAATACATGTTTAGGTGAAATAGATGATGAATAGGAACACAGAGACAAATACCTAAATACAGAGACAGAGATAAAGATCAATAACATCTCAGGTCCCTAAATTTAAGGTACAGCTCTAAAGCTGGAATCCACATTGGGTTTCAGGGATTCTCTGAAGCCCCCTGAAGTGTTTGCAACTGTGGTAGGTAAACACGTTTTTTTGTTTTGTTTTGTTTTTTTAGTAAGAAGATTCATAATTCACTTATTGGACTCTCTAGGCATTATATTTTCTAACTTTTCACTTAGCCCCTGAAAAATCCTTCTGGAAAAGAGTTAAAATGAAAATATTTTTCCTTAAAATTTACATAAGTAGTCTGTAATTATCTAAGGATATTTAATAATTAGTATATTCCTGGCTAAAGGTGAGATTACATGACACCTTCTCCTTTGTTGAAGGATTAATTTCATTTCCAGGCAGATAAAAATCACTTCAAATTACCCTTCAAATTTTCTCTTTTTTTCTTTGTTCCCATAGTTGCCTCTTTATCTTTTACCCCACTTTCTCCTGTGTTCACCTCTTCTTTTTTTCTTTCTGTGGGAAGGACGAAGAGAGGAAAACCTCCAAGTTTTAGTCATTACTGATTTGGAGCACTGGGCTAAGATTGGGCTTTGGAAATCTGCAATATTGGTAATTGCCTTTAAAACCTGTAATGAGTCTCTGCTTGGACAGCACTATACAGGTCCCTGGACTGATTCCCAATAAAGGAACAGTATTGGGTCTGCTTGTCAGTGGCTAGACAGTGAATGATAAGTTGGCCAGGGTGTGGAGGGGTCTAGTGAAGAAGTGAGAACAATTTCAGTAGTCTGAGTTCTGTCACTAACAGTATTGAATCCCAGTGTGTAACAAGTTTCTGAAGGAAAAAATTACAGGTTCAGATTTTTCCTTTGATACAGTTATTTATATACATGAAAGGGCACTGCAGACATGTGGTTTTCTTCCCTATTTTTCATGAGAGTAGAATTGTGGCCTTCTAACTTTAAGTCAACATCTTTACCCAAGATGCTCCTTGGAAGAAAAGCTATGACCAACCTAGACAGTGTATTAAAAAGCAGAGACATCACTTTCCCAACAAAGGTCCGTATAGTTAAAGCTATGGTCTTTCCAGTATCATGTATGACTACGAGAGCTGGATTATAACGAAGGCTGACCACCGAAGAATGGATGCTTTTGAACTGTGGCACTGGAGAAGGCTCTTGAGAGTCACTTGGACAGCAAGAAGATCAAGCCAGTCAGTCCTAAAGGATATAAACCCTGAATATTCACTGGAATGTTTGATGCAGAAGCTGAAGCTCCAAAACTTTGGCTACCTGATGCGAACAGTCAACTCATTGGAAAAGATCCTGATGCTGGGAAAGACTGAGGGCAAGAGGAAAAGGGGGTGACAGAGGATGAGATGGTTGGATAGCATCACTGACTCAATGGACTTAAGTTTGAGCAAACTCATGGAGATAGTGAAGGACAGGGAAGCCTGTTGTGCTGTAGTTCATAGGGTCGCAAAGAGTCGGATATGACTTAGTGACTGAACAACAACAAAAACACTTTTCTGATAGGCTTATACATACAAATAGTTGCCTGTAAATGAAAAAACCTGTTTTTACTTCAAGTGCCCAAATTCTCATCCTTAAGCTAAGAGATACAAGTCTATCCACTTCACTGACTACTAATAAAAAGAGTTCACAAGTTCATTATTTCAAAAACTAGGCTCCAGCCTCTAAATACTCTATCTCATATGTTAAGTCAGAAGATATATGTATATACATAAAGTCAGTAATAAATTTTATATATATATATACACATACACACACACACACACACACACACACATGCACGCACGCACGCACACACACACATACATTTACTAGCTAGTGTTAGTTATTTGACCTTGATCAAACTACTTCTCTGTTCCTGTTTCTTAATCTGGAAATGGATGTAATAATAGAGTTGAGGATTAAACAATAATGTAGTGAGGGTTAATTGATACATTTTAAAAGTGTGCAGTAAAAAAAGAAGGACAAAACAAAATAAAAAAGCCTGTAACATAGTCTGGGATACAGAAAGCTGGATACAAGTAAAGCTATAGATACTGTAATGGATAGTGTGATGCTTTGTCTAGATTCTAGAGGCTGTTATATGGGCTGCTGTGGCTCACAGAGACCCTCATAGAAACTTTTCTCCATTGTAATGCAGAATTGCTTCACCTGGGTTTATTTGTCTCATCTCCTCGCAGTGAATGACTTTATTAGCTGATGCCAGGAAACAAAGGCTTGGAAACTCAGGTTAAAGTTAGAGCAACTCTAAGAAGCATCCAAGCTCCAGAGCTTCCCATAGCATCAGCTGAGACTTCAGGTGCCATGGCACAGCAGGCCACCTGCTTCTTCTGCCTGACCCTGCCTTCGTCATTTCCTTGGAGATAGAGTATCTCCAGAGAGAACCCCCAGTAAATGTCCCAACATAGCTCTTCATCTGTGCGTTTATCTGGAATTCAATGTAAGATTATAGATAGACACAAAGTTATCTTTCCATTGTCCTGAAATTGCTAAGATCTAAATCTGAAGAGAAAAGTGCTAAAAGCTTACTTAAGTTAAAACAAAAATCAGTGGAAGTTATGTCTGGCCACTTCCTTATAGGAGAAAATGCATTTCAGAGAAGGAACTCAAATGCTATCTCCCTGCCCCTGACTGTTACCAGAGAAAGACTAGAAAAGAGGATGTGCCACTTGGATATAACAGTGTTCAAGACAAACACGATTTTTTTTTTTTTTTTGAGGAGAAAGGAAAGAATTTCTCTCAACCATCAGAACAAGTCAGGGAAGTAGAAGCAAGTAGGTCATCAGTTTTGAAGCTAGAACTGTCACCCAGCCCTTCTCCAAGTTGAAGACCCTCATGAGGCATGAAACCGCTGAACTGCTGGGCATGAAGCTCAGGCTTCATGGGGAATGGGGCGAGATGGCAATACTGAGGGAAACAGTTTTCATTACCCTTTCTCAGCAGATCAGGATACATGAGTTTCCAGGTCACTGAATCAGCTCAAAGAAAGCAGCTGGCCTTTAAGCCATTTTGTTGCTTGACCATGCTCAAGGCAGAGGCTCCTACCACAGGACGTGCCTTTCCAATTCTAGGGACATTACATAATCTACAAATGCATCAGATGAGAGGCAGCTTCTGAAGTGGGATGCAGGAGCCATTAGGGTTTCCCAGGTGACGCTAGTGGTAAAGAACCCACCTGCCAATGCAGGAGACCTAAGGGAAGCAGTTGCCATCCCTGAGTCAGGAAGATCCCCCGGAGAAGGAAATGGCAGCTGACTCCAGTATTCTTGCCTGGGGAATCTCATGGACGGAGGAGCCTGGGGGGCTACAGCCCATAGGGTTGCAGAGTCAGAAATGACTGAAGCAACTTAGCATGCAAGGAATAGCCAGTCGGTGTCAAGAGGCGATACCAGGGGAAGCTTCTCTGGAGGAAGATCTCTATCGTCTTCCATCTTTCTCTTGGTATCATTACCAGAGAGGAAGGCAGAGGAGTAAGAAACAGGATTTGAGGAGCTTCCCTCCACTTCAGGCACTAGAGCCACAAAGAGGTCTTTGCTGCTTCAGGAGGTGCAAGGATCCCACACAGCAGGAAGTAAGCCTTCCACACAGCCAAGGCAAGTAGTTACTGCCGACAATAAACCTATTTCATATGCTTGCGTTTCCTCCATAAATCTGGTAAATACATACACTTCGTTTCCTCCATAAACCTGGTAAATATATACACTTCAGTAAGTACTTGGAACCTTGTGTTACACTTCCAGGTGTTAGGGATACAGTAATGGGAAGAAAGCTGTGGTTCTTTAACTAGATAAAGTACCTACTTCCTCATCTCTTTTTACCTGTCTCTGAATTACTACTCCTTTTTCTCCCTCTGGCAGAATATTCTTCTAAGCAAAGACATCATTATTTAATCAATTACTCTATTTATTTTGTTTTAACATCACAAGGGAAACATGCATAGAACACATTTGGAGAAGCAACGAAACCTACTGCATTTTCTTTTTTCAAGTGCTATACATGAGAGTCTGCCAACATTCCTTGCTCAGCCACATTTCCCCAAAGCTTAGCACTTGGCTATAAAAGTTCTCTCCAGCCTACAATTTGGCATGTCTGACAGCAAAGTCTTCAAATTTGCCAATTTGGCTAACATCTCCTTTCTGAGTAGCAAGCAGATAAATAGGAAACAATTGGAGCAAAATGCTATAAATCATGACATAATTCAGAGAGACAATTCATTTCATGGGATAGTAGTCTATAAGAAATTAACCATAAATTATGGTAGTTTTGGTATTTTTTTACATAGATTTTTTTCCTGCTTTTCTTCTTCTTCTTTTTTTTTTTTTTAACTTTACAATACTGTATTGGTTTTGCCATACATTGACATGAATCCGCCATGGGTGTACATGAGTTCCCAATCCTGAACCCCCCTCCCACCACTCTCCTCATATCATCTCTCTGGATCATCCCCGTGCACCAGCCCCAAGCATCCTGTATCCTGTATCGAACCTAGACTGGTGATTCATTTCTTACATGATAGTACACATGTTTCAATGCCACTCTCCCAAATCATCCCACCCTCTCCCTCTCCCACAGAGTCCAAAAGTCTGTTCTATACATCTGTGTCTCTTTTGCTGTCTCACATACAGGGTTATCATTACCATCTTTCTAAATTCATATATATGTGTTAGTATACTGTATTGGTGTTTTTCTTTCTGGCTTACTTGACTCTATATAATTGGCTCGGCCTTTTGGCTAAGATCAAGTGTAGTATCTGTTCACATAGATATTTAATAAAAGTCTAAAATCTGCATAGAAATGCAATACAAAACAAATGTAATTAAATACTATACAAAGACAGGAAACTCTTAATTCTGTTGAAAAATCTTGTTTTTTCTCTCAAGGTTACACATGATTATTATTTAATCCCACAGGACACTTCAGACTAATGCAAAAACAAAAATGAAACAAAGCAAAACTCTGACCTACATAATATATATCAATAAATTATAAAAATATAACTTTATAGGTGCTGATGATATATAAATAATATAAATTTGCATGTTTTATTTTATATGTATAGATATATATGTGTATATATGTGTGTGTGTGTACACTCACCATTTTACACACACATTCATACACAAATGTGTGTGTATGTATATAGTGCTAGAATATTTGGCAGAGCCTTCTGGAGGTATTTGCCATTTTTACTGAAAATCATTACAAGCAGGTATCATTAAAGCATTTAATCCTATTCATTGACTGTAACTTGGGTAGTTGGGCTTAAGACATTTGTCCATAAAGACAGAATTATACTAGATATGTAAGTATCATTTGCAGGATGAATTTTTAGAAGTAGTGATTGAGAGAATTCCACAGAGAAAGCCAGTGTAGAATAAGTATGTGTTATAAGGATCTGCAGACAGGCAGTCCTGCAGAAGATTCTATATAAGACATTGATCACATTTCTCCACTCCTTCCTGTCTCCTGCATTTTCTGACAAATGAAAACACTCTTGCAGCTTTCCAGATTCCCGACATCAAACTGTCACACAATTGAAATAATTAGAAAATAGTATCTTGTCATTCTAACTTACAAAGATAAATCAAATGCCCTGTTATTTTTAAGCAATCTTGATTTTTGCAAAAACTGGTTAAAATCATGTGATACTGATCCCTCCATTCCAATACATGTACAGAAGCATTTGCCTAGAAATTCCATCCTAATGTAGGGACATACCCAAAAGTTCTGATGAGCAAGACTAAGGCACAAACACTGGATTCCCAGTGCAGGCATAGTATGTTTTCAACTCTTTCTTTAAAGAAGCATTTGGCACAAGTCATTTGTTACTGCCAAAGATGATTCAGAATTATTAAACCTAATTTAGAAGCTACTACATGTTGCATTAATTATTCAGGAAGCATCTTTTCAAATGAGCTATGGGCATAGTATGTTTATTTCCATAACAACTGCAGCCACCCTGAACTTCCCTGAAAACAATTTCTTTTTTGAAATGACAGCTTTCAGATTCCACACCACACAGTCTTAGACTCCTTAAGCTTTGCTCATTAAAAGCCATTCTGTCTTATGTGTTGCACATGAAAACACCCTAGAATTGCAACCTTGGAAAGGAGTTTTGTCACTTTCTGGGTTTGAAGACACAGCTCTTTCTGTAACAGTGTATGTGAGAACATCTTCACCAAAAAGTGCAATCTGTACACAAATGGGAGACTGCATGAGAAAGAAGACCTTTAGTATTATTGGAGATGAAGAATCAAAGCAGCCAGTTTAATACCATGCTCATTTCAATGCTAACAGGCCTAATGTTTGAGAATAAATAGTGAAATTTCCTTTACTGATACTTCAAAGACTTTGCAACATCTGGAATTTGGTTCCATATAGGGTATTCCACTAAGAAGTAAGTATAACAAGATTTTAATAGAGCAAACAAGATTCAGGTTTCTTACAATATGTTTTCCCTGGGGGGAAACAAATAACACAATGCATCTGACTAACCTTTCTGCACTTGAGCTGCATTAATTAACATTTAGTCATGGATTCCACTGTGAGCCAGATGAACTCAGAGCTACAGCTGTTTTCACTGAGGGAGGAAAATATGCTTTTGCATTTTAGATTCCCAGTATTTACAAGTCTGGGGAAAATGTTTTACTGACTGCCTCTGCACCAGCATTATTGCTATGCATTACATATTAGTCACACAAATAAATTCACACTCACCCTAAGCTGTGATGAAATCCATGTTAATATCACATCAACTGGGTCAGTCAGAACCAAAGATATAAAAACCACATTTCTAGTTCCTTAAAGAAGGGCTAAGGAACCGACCAAGGAATTAGATCATGACTTTGAAGAAAGTGTTGCTGGGTGACTCAAAGACTTAAGTGCAGATGAGGTATTCTGAGAGGGGTGGATGCAACTGACTAAAAGAAAAAAAAAAGTGAACAGATGTTGAAGACTGAAGACATGGAACTCCAGGATCTGATCACTTGGCAGAGATGTCCTCAAATGCTCTAAGCCAAACATGTGGAAGTGGTTGGTTGTGAGCAAAACTGATGTGACTGGTCCTTTGTCAGTCATTGAAGGATGGCTTTTGTTCTGTTTTGATTTGTAGCCGAGGCTCCTTAAAGATGAAATTTTGTGAGGAAACCTGACAGTGAATCAGCTGGGCAAGGCATTCTACCTGGAGCACCTGGTCAAATCTTATACTGCAAGAGGACTGCAGAATCACCTTTGTCCCCAGCAGTACCCCTATGAAGGCTGTGTCATGACCTCCAGTCTACTCTGGAGTCTCCTGGACAAATGGAAATCCAGTGGTCATGTGGGTAAATGCATGTGTGTAGGTGTGTTCATTTGCACCAATGTACAAACCTGGACTCATTAGTCTCTGTGTGAATATCAACCAAATTTGACACTTGCCTCTTCAAATGAATGTTCAAAGCCATGGCTTGAGAAGAATAAAGGCTGTCTGACCTGTCTTTACCAAAATGGAACAACAATTCTTGAATCAAATCAGAAAAATATCTTACCTGGAACTACTTCAAAAAGAAACTTCCCTGGGCTCTCTTCATTGCAGGGATGTTCAAGCACTTTATTTCCAGGCAGGAAAATTGTACCCTGTGAACACAAATGCCCTAAATATCAACATCATCAGAAGGCAAATATCATCATCATCAGTGAACATCCAAGGTGTCTGTAACCCAGTATTTAGTGACACGTATCTGACTCATTTATATTCCTAGCTAATCAAAAATCATATAATAGCATCATATACACTCAACATTTAGCAAATATTTGTTGAGCACCTCATAGATATAAAACACTGTGTGAGGTGCTGAATACATTTTTTTGTAAATTAATTTATTTATTTTAATAGGAGGCTAATTACAATACTGTAGTGGTTTTTGCCATACATTCACATGAATCAGCCATGGATGTACATGTGTCCCCCATCCTGAACCCGCTCCCCTCCACCCCATCCCTCACAGTCGTCCCAATGCACCAGCCCTGAGTGCCCTGTCTCATGCACTGAACCTGGACTGGTAATCTATTTTACATACGATAATACATATGTTTCAATGCTATTCTCTCAAATGATCCCACCCTTGCCTTCTCCCACAGTCTCAAAGTCTGTTCTTTATATCTGTGTCTCTTTTACTGTCTTGCATATAGGGTTATTGTTATCATCTTTCTAAATTCCATATATATGTGTTATTATACTGCGTTGGTGTTTTTCTTTCTGACTTACTTCACTCTGTATAATAGGCTCCAGTTTCATTCACCTCATTAGGACTGATTCAAATGCATTCTTTTTAATAACTAAGTAATATTCCATTGTGTGTATGTACCACAGTGGAGATTCCTTAAAAAACCGGAAATAGAACTGCCATATGACCCAGCAATCCCACTGCTGAGCATACACACTGAGGAAACCAGAATTGAAAGAGACATATGTACCCCAATGTTCATTGCAGCACTGTTTATAATAGCCAGGACATGGAAGCAACCTAGATGTCCATTGGAAGATGAATGGATAAGAGACCTGTGGTGCTCTTTTAAGCATCAATTTAGTAAATGTATTCTGTGTGCCAAGACATTTTACTGAGCATTCAACCAGAATAATATTGTTAGAAAAATCTTATAAGGTGGGTATTATATATCCCCATTTTATAGCTGCAGAAACCAAAGCAGAGGCACTCAATAACATAGCCAATGCTCCCACAGCCTTCTCTTCATTATCTTCTCTCTTTTCTGTTAAATTTTCTTTTCTTTAGTAAATAATTTGTCAGTTCTGAGACATATTTTAAAAACTACTGTTTTGATTCCACCTTCCCCTCCAGTTCTCATTTCATCTTTTTTCCCTTGCCTAGCAATGAGTTGTCTACACTGAATCCATTTATTCATATGGATCCACTGCAGCTTGGTAAATTTCCAATCCTCTGTAAACTTGACTCCTCAGGAGCATTCAGCACTATTAACCACTCTTTCCTGATGTCTTTCTTCCCTTGCTGTCTTAGTTTCTCCAGGTTTTCCTTTTATTTTTTCTGTTGACTAAGTCTCTTTTGCTGGTTATAACTGGATTTTAAAGGTTAGAGTTATCCAGAGATTTATCCAATGCTTCCTTCTTCTCTGACTTTATACACTCTTTCTCTAAGCTATCTCATCCATGCCTATGACTTAAATAAACAACTAGAATCCAAAGAATATCAAGTTAATATTTCTGTCAAGGACTGTCTGACCTCTAGACTTTTGTATCCAAGAGCTCATGTGACATTTCCATTTGGATATTTAAAAAGCATCTCCAACTAAACTTAGCAAAATTCAAATGCAGTTAATTCAAGTCCTATTTATATATTCCCCAAAAGGTCCGTATAGACAAAGCTATGGTTTTTCCTGTAGTCATGTATGGATGTGAGAGTTGGACTGTGAAGAAGGCTGACCACTGAAGAATTGATGCTTTTGAACTGTGGTGCTGGAGAAGACTCTTGAGAGTCCCTTAGACTTCAAGGAGATTAAACCAGTCAATCCTAAAGGAAATCAACCCTGAATATTAATTGGAAGGACTGGGAAAGACTGAAAGCAAAAGGAGAAAGGGGCAGCAGAGGATAACACAGTTGAATGGCATCATGGACTCAATGGACATGTCTTTGAGCAAACTCTAGGAGACAGTGAAGGACAATGGAAACTGGCATGCTGCAGCCTAGGGGTTGCAAAGAATAGGGCATGACTTAGTGACTGAACAACAACTTAGCACCACCTTCCAATCAGTTGCAAAAGCCAGAAACAGAGGAGTCATTGTCTCTATGGTGTCTCTACTACCACCACGCCCTTCTCCAAGAGACTGTATCTCTTATCTGAAATGTGTCAAATACCCCTTCACTGAGCTTCTTATACTGCTCAAACATCTTTTAATTTTTTTTTTCTTAACATGGTCAGAGTGATCTTTAGAAACATAACTTTGATCTTGCAACTTTCTTGCTTAAAAATGTCCTAAGGCTTTCCTTTGTCCTAAAATAAAGCTCTGGGTGGGCTTCCCAGCTGGTGGAGTGGTAAAGAATCTGCCAGTCAATACAGAAGACACAAGAGACATGGGTTGGAAAAGCCCCTGATGCTAGAAATATTGAAGACAAAAGGAGAAGGAGGCAGCAGAGGATGAGATGGTTAGATAGCATCATTGACCCAATGGACATGAATTTGAGCAAGTCCGGGAGAGAGTGGAGGACAGAGGAGCCTGTGGTTCTATAGTCCATGAGGTCACAAAGAGCTGGACAGGACTCAGTGGCTGAATGAAAACAACAACCAAGCTCTGTGTGGCCTGGCTCCACTCAACCCTCCAAACTGATTTTCCACACTTACACTTTTAGTACTTTCTATAATCCAGCCAGAGAAGGAAATGGCAATGCACTCCAGTGTTCTTGCCTGGAGAATCCCAAGGAAGGGGAGCCTGGTGGGCTGTTGTCTATGGAGTCAGACACGACTGAAGCAACTTAGCAGCATAATCCAGCCAACTGCCCTTCTATAAACGGTATCATGTTCTCACTTACCTTACGCCAGGAGACAGCATGAGGAATCCCACCCATGGCAAAGATCATGAGGAAGGAAGCCCGACAAAATGCAAAGGTGTGATCCGGCTTCAGGGGTTCCCCCTGAGTTTTCCTGAACATCCACCCCCCAAAACCAGAGTCTGCCTGCTTTATTACTATGCTTTTCACTCTTCTGACATTCTCTGGAAAAAAGTTAATTTAGGGCTTCAGTCTCCTGCATCAGCTCAAACCCCTCGGATGGCTCTCTAACTTGCCTAACAGTTGGGAACTTTTACAACTTGTGAATTGTTTACAGCCCCCAACTGCGAAAGGTACAAGGCTTAAAGCATCTTAAAGATACAGAGCCTTTTCTAAAGAGCTAAAAATCATGTTGGTGACAGGTTTTCAATGTTGACTCAATGACTGCTTCCAGGCCTCCATATTATTTATCTTTTAGGTACCTGAGGGATATTAATCAATGTAATCAGGATGCAGAAATAGGAACATAGTAGTTTTGATGTTAGCAACACTAGACTTTTGAGTTAATTACTTTTCTCTTTATAAATCACTGTACTCCTTTTACTTGTTATAAATTATTATATCTTTGCTATGTAAGAATGTAACTTTATTTAGTGCTTTCTGAGAGTGGCACCAGACTTTGGGAAGAACAACACAAATAAGTCTTCTAGTTGTCAAACCCTTATCAGAAAAGGGCCATAAAATGTTAATTGGCCTTCTGGCCAGAAGATGATGTAAATCACCTAAGACTTGTGTATACAACTAGGTATGCAGAAAAAAAGCCTAGTCTCAATAGGAGTCAGGGCTGCTGATGCTACATAATTTTATATTATCCATTGATGTCTATATTTTAAAAAAGGTATAAAATGCCTTTCTGGACAACAGAGGATGGGCCAGTCACTGGACTGGTTTCCCCTGTGTCTCCTCTTTACTCTGTTTTCAGGCTGAATTCCCATCTGGAACAAGGAGGCTTGCCAAGTCTACTTACCTGAGCCGGCTTTTAAGTTCCATGAGAGAGAGCCCAAGGCGGGGCACTCTCCAATATTCAAACGGGCACTCGCGGCCCAACGTAGATGGTGCAAATCTCTTGTCCTGATATTTTATTGGCTTTCCACGTAAACCAAGTTATTCAGCATCTTTCTCCACTAAACTTTCCTACTACACTATTTCTTCTTAATTTCTTTTATACTTCTAATTAAATAAATAAACTTTCCTCGCCTATGCTGTTCACCCTTCGAATTTCCCTGGATCCACTGGGGCTGGACCCCAGGAACCTTAGGACTTCATTCTCTCTCTGTTGTTTTATACCCATCTTTCAGACTGACTACATATAAAATATACTTGTGTAATTTCCTGAATGTTCCTTAGACTAATTTACCACTGTATGTAATTATGTTATTTGTAAAATTATTTGATTAATGTCTGTCTTCATCATTAAACTATAAAAGAGCAAATATAATGTGCTTTAAAAATTTTTTATTTATTGACTTATTTTTATCTTATATTTATTTTTATCCTCAAGGTATGTGGGATCCCCAACCAGGGATCAAACCCATACTCCCTACATGGGCATTGTGGAGTTTTAACCACTGGACCACCAGGGAAGTCCCAACAATGTATGTTTTGTACCTTAAGCTACCAGCAAAGCCTAGCACTTAACATGGCAAGAGGTTAGCACTTTAAAAAAGGGTATGGTTGAGTCAATGAGCACTGCTAGTGCAATACAACCAGTATTCAAAATAAAGCACACTGGGATTCAAAAGCCTATACTCTGTCCACCATATTATATTGCCCATTTTCCCAGCGTGAAGCAATATTTAGCTCAAATACTTTACACAACTTTCATTCTATCTTGTTTAGCACAGAAAATTATAGTCATCTTACTGGTCCCTCCATCTGAGCTTAGAGTGATAATGGATAGCACTGTCTAACTAAAACCCAGGGAATTAGAGATTAGAAGGGTCCCTCCCTGTCCGTACTTTACAAAGTAAGGTATTGGAGGCAGTGCCTTTGTCTTCCTCCTCCAGGAAGTAAAATGTCTTAGTTCTCATCACATCTAATGTTCCTTTGCCTATGGATTCCATTTTACTTTCTAATTTTTTTTAACAATTTAAGACTTTGAAATATTCATGGTAATTAGGATCATTATAGAGAGATTTATATAGAGTACCAAAATAAGTTGTTTCGATTATTAGTGGATTTTACTTACAGAAATGATTTTGTGAAATAACTGTGTGATTTAGCCCAACTTTAGAATATACTTTCTAACTTTCAACATAGATTCAGCATTCATTTCTGACTGAATATGCATTTGTATGCATGTATATATGACCCATTTAATTCTATGTCTTCAGGTTCTATACAGAATCTTAACCTGTATGTGTGCCCTACAAGTTACATTCAAGCCACTCCTCTGCATAAATCATTCCTCTCCATGAAATCCTGATCCACCTTGCTTGGTAATTAAAAGACAGAGTAATGCTGCCCTTTGTTGTCTCTTTCGTAGATGAGAAATAACTACTTCTGGCTGAAATTTTCATTTTCATGTTCAAAATTGATATTACACAAGTTTTATATTTTGACAGTTTTCCAAACAAATTGTGATGTAAAAATTATAGTTTATTTATCAGTAGGCAACGTTTAGGACAAGGTATACTGTAATTGACAGACATTTACTGTAGTTACTTCATTAAGTCATTCAATAAGTAAAATAAAGTCCTTTAATTAAAATGCCTAATTTGATCACCTTGTATAGAAACCAAGCAGTTGAAATCTATACTAAGGGAAAGGTATTAGATGTGATAGTTACCTTCTAAATATTTTGTAAAGTATATATTGT
>SJYC01033039.1:0-13613 GCA_006408675.1 Madoqua kirkii | reverse complement strand
GATTTCCCAGCCAAGAATTCTGGAGTGGGTTGCTATTTCCTTCTCCAGGGGATCTTCCCAACCCAGGGATTGAACCTGGGTCTCCTGCATTGCAGGTAGATTCTTTACCTACTGAGCTAACCAGGGAAGACTAGAGAGGTAAGCGGTCCTCCCTGTCTTGAGCCTCAGGGCTTTTTCACTATCAGTTGGTTTCCTTTAGCCTTCCCAAAACTTTGTAAATGATTTCTTTATCACACACCCATCAATTACACCTTTTGAAGCAGAGCTATCAACTTTTTGCCGGGCATCTTGAGAAAATAACCAGGGTACAAATATTCTGGATTTTTTTTTTTAAAGAAAGAGTATATTAACCTAAACCATGGTGTTCAACATGCCTCACTGCAAATTTTGGATGATCAGAGAGAAGAGGCTCAAGAACAAAAAAGGGAATGTAATCTTTTTGACAGGAGTTCACTACATATGGCAATAATCAGCATATTCAGAGTGGAATTATACTTAGTTTTCTACCCTCTAGGGACTCTCCATTTATAATATATATATATTTGACAGCTAAGAGTTGGCAAAAGAAACATAATTTAGAACCACACCAGTATTTTGCTATTAGCTAAAATTGCTATTAGAAACACAGCTCATCTCTAGTTAATACCAGATCCGCTGACAAGCGCTCACTCTGATCTTTGCAACCCCATGGACTGTAGCCCACCAGGCTCCTCTGTCCATGTGATTTTTCCAGGCAAGAATACTGGAGTGAGTTGCCATTTCCTTCTCCAAATATCAGATCACTGAGCCCAAACCACAAGATACTGGAGGTAAGGCTAGATGCTGTTGAAAATAAACATGGTATTTCTTATTCTCTGGGATTTGGACTGAAAAAAATACATGCATGTGCTTTATCTTTGTTAGTTTCATAAGTACTATAGCAAATTCTCTTTTTCCCCCAGTCTGAACAATGATCATGAGCATCACAAGAAACAAGGTGAAGTCTCAGCTTGACAATATATATGAATTTTTAATGTGACTAGTCAGAGGTTTGAAAATGATATCAAGGGAGGGAGGCTCCAGAAGGAGGAGATACATATATATGAGTATAACTGATTTGAATTGATGTATGGCAGAGACCATCACAACATTGTAAAGCAAGTATCCTCCAAGTAAAAAAAAAAAAAGAAAGTGATATGACTATGAAGGTAAAATAAATATTACTCAACAATTTTTATTAGAGTATAATAGAGATGGTTTGAGTAGAGTAGACTGGTATAATTTGCTTCTTTGTAGCAAGTAACTTCATTAATTCATTCAACAGTTATTAAATAACACATAGCATGTGCTAGGCCCTGTCTTAAGCACAAAGAAATGTAATGCTAGAAAGTCCTATAATGTCTTTATATTCCCAGATCTGAGAATCACTCAGGGAAGGCAGAAAATAAAAAAATTAAAAAAACAGAAAAAAATTACAGACAAGCCCCTGTCACGAAAACAAAATAGGATACTCAGTTCAGTTCAGTCGCTCAGCTGTGTCTGATTCTTTGCAACCCCATGGACTGCAGCACACCAGGCTTCCCATACTGTATACTTATAAAAGACATAAATTGTATCCACAAGTGCTCCAACCATATCCCAATCTACTGATGGCAATGAAGTCAGTGGTTAAGTAAATCTATTTGGAGTCAAGCTGCCTTGGTTCAGATACCCACACATCAGCCAAGCGATTTCAGGCAAGGCACTTATCGTCTCTATTCCTCATGTTCTTCATCTTTAAAATGGGATAAAAATAGAACCTTCTTTATAATTGTGAACTAACATATGTGTGGTTTGTAGGAAAATGCCTGGTACAGAGTATTTTTAGCTGCTTTTAATATTTTTTTTAAAGTCTTTCTTACATCCCAGAAGCCTCAAAGATATTTTGGGCCCATATTTTGCTAACCCTCCAATAATGAGATGATTCTAATAAAGGTTCAAAATGCATCTACTAGTATCATCTAGTTGAACGAACAGGGAGGTGAACTAATTAGAAAATTTGAAGTTAGTTTTTTACTCTCATGTCTGTAAGACTAGATTAAAACCAAAAAACCTCTAATTAGCAATGATAGAACAACTGGCACAGCAGAAAAGATGTTGATAATGATTGCTAATGTTTCTTGACTATTACTTTGCTCAGCAAATGTGTATGCTACTTATATCATTAATTTGCCTAGTGACTCAGTCATAAGTGTCTCCCATTTTATACATGAGGCAAATAAAGCTCAGGAAGCACCAAGGGAAGAGGCTGGCAGAGTAGATTCCAAATACTTATTTACATTAATTATTAACCCAATTTATGCTCTTAGCTCTAATAAATCACTTTTACTTAAAGCACTTTGAAGAATTTTTATCAATAATTATCAAGTTTCTTCTTTGCCTCTGAAATTAGTTACACTGCTTTCTGGGTGCAGCCAGGGAGATAAGAGATGGAGAGATTTTCCAGTTCGTTTAAATTTAGGATCTACCTAAGTAATTCCAATGTGCAAACTGTTTGGGAACACTGACTCAAGCATTGCTATGAATTATCTAATAGAAAGAATATACATGTTTCAATGCCATTCTCCAGGTTTGATGCATGATACAGGGTGCTCAGGGCTGGTGCACTGTGATGACCCAGAGGGATGGTATGGGGAGGGAGGTGAGAGGGAGGTTAAGGATGGGGAACACATGTACACCCATGGTGGACTCACGTCAATGAATGGCAAAACCAACACAGTACTGAAAAATAATTAGCTTCCAATTAAAAAAATTTATATTTAAAACATAAAGATTTTTCCAGATTTAAACAAAAAAGAAAAAAATAGCGTAATGTTAAAAAAGCTATACACTCTGTAGAATGTACTATTTTTTCTTAGCTAACAAAACTCAGCAAAGCAAGTAAGACATGTAATGTTTCCAAACCATTACTTAAATTAACAATGATAAACACAATAGCATGAGGCCATTTTATGATTACGGGTTCATGGAAAGAAATTCTCTGTACAGAATTCTCACCTTGATGCTCTATATTCTAAACTATATATTTAGCACTTGAGAAGCACTGTCATTCTGGGCTCACTTTAATTTTAGCACAGCATTTGCAAAACATTATTACCTATGTTCAAATTGCAGAAGCCTACTAAGAGCATTAATTGTGATGGAAAAAAACTGGGTGGTGTTTTGATGTGATTTATTCTTTGAATTTAAATTTATTTATTTAAATTGGAGGCTAATTACTTTACAATATTGTATTGGTTTTGCCATACATCAACATGAATCTACCATGGGTGTACGCGTGTTCCCCATCCTGAACCCCCCTCCCACGTCCCTCACCATATTTTTATTTGAAAGTTTTTAAGGACTTCTCAAGTGGTCCAATGGTTAAAACTCTGCACTCCCAATACAGCTAAAGATACCGAGTGCCACAACTAAGACATAGATAAATATAGATGCACATATGTGTGTGTGTGTGTGTGCGTGCACATTTGAAGGCATTAGAGTATGACATACAATAAACTCTATAAATATTAGCTGCTATTGTTGTTGTCATATGATTGTTGTCTGAATGCCTCAACTAAGACCCAAGGGAAGGAAATAAATAAACAAATATATGTAGTTTTTAAATAAAAACTTTTAAATCTTTTTTTTTTTTTTCAGACACAAGGATCCCTGCCCCATGTGAACTCCTCCTCTGGACATAACAGAGGAAGTTCATTAATTTCTTCCCTGATAGCATCCTTCATGCTCCCTGGAAATACCGCCATTATCATTCAGGCTCCCTTTGCTGCTGCTGAGTCACTTCAGCTGTGTCCTACTCTCTGCAGTCCCATAGACGGCAGCCCACCAGGCTCCCCCATCCTTGGGATTCTCCAGGCAAGAATATTGGAGTGCGGTGCCATTGCCTTGTCCAGTGCATGAAAGTGAAAAGTGAAAGTGAAGTCACTCAGTTGTGTCTGACTCTTAGCAACCCCACGGACAGCAGCCTGCCAGGCTCCTCAGTCCATGGGATTTTCCAGGCAAGAGTACTGGAGTGGGGTGCCACTGCCTTCTCCACAGGCTCCCTTTAGGTCACTCATCTCTCTCCACATGGGCTTCCCTGGTGGCTCAGCGGTAAAGAAACTGCCTTCCATGCAGGAGAGGCAGGAGACTCAGGTTCTATCCCTGGGCTGGGAAAATCCCCTGGAGGAGGGCATGGTAGCCCCCTCCAATACTCTTGCCTGAAGAATCCCATGGACAGAGGAGACCTGTGGGCTACAGTCCATAGAGGTGGAAAGAGTGGGACACGACTGAAGCGACTGAGCATGCCTGCATCTGTCTACATGTTTTTAATTCATTGGAAATCGGAGAAATTCCTTGGCTACAGAGGGGAAAACAGATTGGAAATGTGGAAAAAGAAAGACGTCATTATTTTAAACCTAAAATTCTACAATTACACTCTCAAAATTCATAGTCATTTTTCTCTTACTTATCTAATAGATGAATCCCTTTGTGATAATCGCAGGCATCTAGAATTTTCCCACAACATCTGACATTTCTTAAGGTGCCCCATGCCATTTTCAAAAGATTGTGCTGCTGCGATGTGCTCAGTCATGTCTGACTCTCTGCAGCCCTATGAACTGTAGCCCACCAGGCTCCTGTCCATGGAATTTTCCAGGCAAGAATACTGGAGTAGGTTGCCATTTCCTACTTTAGGGGATCGAACCAGTCTCTTGTGTCTCTTGCCTTGGCAGGTGGATTTTTTTACCAATGCGCCAGCTGGGGAGCCCCTAGAAAGACTGCAATTGCAAGAAAAAAATCCAACTGTTGACACAAAATATATCCCCCCAAAGTTTCTACTCTAAATTCTTCCCTTCAGAATGAATCTTCTTTTTGCATCTTGCATCTTTACAGCTAACCATCCACTGAGATTTACCGTATACACAGCTGCACATTTTAATCTTGTAAAATACTGTGTGTGAAGTGAAGTGAAGTCGCTCAGTCGTGTCCGACCCTCAGCGACCCCATGGATTGCAGCCTTCCAGGCTCCTCCATCCATGGGATTTTCCAGGCAGGAGTGCTGGAGTGGATTGCCATTTCCTTCTCCAGGGGATCTTCCCGACCCAGGAATCGAACCTGGGTCTCCCGCACTGCAGGCAGACACTTTACCGTCAGAGCCTGTGGAGGTACAATTCCTATGGTCCATTTCACAGAAGGAAGGCCAAAGCATAAATAAAGCGAGGTAAGCAGCTGGTGAAGTGCAGAGATGCGGTTTGACCTTCTATAAACCCAAACTCCACTTCCTTAACCAGTTTTCTTTCTATGATAGAAAGCTGTAGTGTGATTTACAAGGCCACTCACTTACTTGTTTATTCATCAAACACATATTTATTTTGTACTATGTGTATGCCAAAATGCTTATAAAAATGGAATGTTAATATGAGCTATCTTCAGATAGGCACGTCATAGATAATTTTTATTTTGTCAAGTTATTTTTACTTTTTTTTAAAAATTGAAATGATGAGCACATATTATTGTGTACAAAGAAAAAATATACAAATATATATTTTAAAGCAAAAAAGTGACAGTACAAGGTAGGGTTGAATAGGAGCATTTTGGAGTCTCGAATTAGGCTTCTGCCTTGAAATAAGGACTATGGAAGTAGTTCCTTTTACAAATCAAAATACAGTCCAATACCCTGAATATTGGCCATCCAAAGATATCAGGTCCTAATTCCTGGCGCCTGGGAATATTATCCTGTTAGGAAAAAGATCTTTGTAAATATGATGAAGTTAAGAATCTTAAGAGACAGAGTTGTTCTGAATTACATGTGTGGACCTTAAATTCAATCAGAAATGTTTTTGTAAGAACCGCCAGAGAGAGATTCAGTGCACCCACATAGGAGAAGGTGATGAGAAAGAGAGGCAAAGATTGGAACCAAGAAATGCTTCCATGGGGCTCAGTGGCAAAGAATCTGCCTGCAATGCAGGAGACTGGGTTCGATCCCTGGGTCAGGAAGATACCCTGGAGAAGGAAATGGCAACCCACTCTAGTATTCTTGCCTGGAAAACTCCATGGACAGAAGAGCATGGTGAGCTATAGTCCATGGGCTGGCAAAGAGTCAGACACGATTTAGTAACTAAACCACCACTACCAGCATCATAAGCTGGAGGAATTTAGTCCTAGAGCTTCTGAAGAGAGCCTGGCCTTGCCAACATCTTGAGTTTCGACTTCTGGACTCCAAAACTGTGGGAGAATAAACCTCTGTTGCTTTAAGCCACTAAGCCTGTGGTGATTTGCTATGTCAGTCAAAGGAAACAAATACAGATAAAGAAATTGAAACAAACTTTCTGAGGCCCCTGTGAATGTGCTAAGTTGCTTCAGTCCTGTCTGATTCTTTGTGACCCCCAGGCTCCTCCATACACGGAATTCCCTCTGCAAAAATACTGGAGTGGGTTGCCATGCCCTCTCCCTGGGCATCTTCCTGACCCAGGGATTGAACCTGCATCTCTCATGTCTGCTGCCCTGGCAGGCGGGTTCTTTACCACTAGCCCACCTGGGAAGCCCAGTGGGGTGGGGCTTATAAACATCTGACATTTTGAAAGGAGTCCTCTGCTAATTCTCAAGTGCTAGTAAGTGGTGCCTAAATTTTAATAAGCTCTGGTTTAGGGGGAGAATTCACAGTGTGCAAGGCACTCAAATAGGTGGCGGCTAAAGAAAATCCTTCCTCATCCAACCCTCAACTCTCAGTAGGAGGAACTGATGACATATTCTTGGGATCCCAGGGCAAAATATCTATGGCAAGATTAAGACTTCTTATTTGGAAATGACCAAGTTCAGCTGCTAACCCTTCTCAGTTAGTTACCGGGACTTGGACCTTTTATTTCATGTCCAATTGTATATGCTATTTTGCAACCTTTATTATTTCTCAATTAGAAAAAGAAATGTAAGCTGCTCAAGGGGTGGTAAGTGCCAGGGATTTGAGGTAAAGCCTATAGCAGGGGAAGAAAAAGGAAAGAACTGATTTTAAAGTTTGTGTTTCACTGTGAAAGAGAAATATAAAGAGCAAACAGACATAACTATATAATGCTTATTATGGGAAAATCTGGAACCCTAAAGAGAGGGGTCCAATAAACCATTATCAATGGATCAGAAAGTTATTAATAATTAAAATCAATTCTTTGTATGTTTAAAAACAAAGTAGAAAAGACCTAGGTTTAACCTTGGAAGAAACTATATAACAGCTAAATCCATAATATCAAAATAAGTGCTATATTAAGGGATGTGGAAAAAGTGTTCTTGCTAATTTCTTGACAACAGAGTGAAATTATTTTAGAGTTGGTATGAGAACTTTCTGGGCTTCCCAGGTGGTGCAAGTGGTAAAGAATTGCCTCATTATGCAGGAGACGTAAGAGATGTGGTTCAATCCCTGGGTCAGGAAGATCCCCAGGGGGAGGGCATGGCAACCCACTCTAGTATTTTTGCCTAGATAATTCCATGGACAGAGGAGCCTGGCAGGCTACAGTCCATGTGGTCACAAAGGGTCAGACATGACTGAGGACACATGCACACATAAGAACTTTCCATATATTTGAATCTCAAAACTGAAAGCTTTAACTGAGAGGAAAAAAGTCATCAGCAGGAAAAAGTCAATGCAGGACTTAAGCACACAGCTGCTTTTGACATTCTGAACTTTAGGAACAAAATAAATCACCTTTGGCTTACTGCACACCTATTTTTCTTGGCATGCCTCTACTTCTTTGACCTACAATTAACCATGTTCTATGTAATCCTTAAAATATGGTCCTGAATTTGGAAGTACAGTGTGATATTTATTTCTGTAAAGGTAATATGCTTTTTCAAAATTAAAGAAGCTTAACAACATATTCTGTTGCTAAGGAAAACATTACTCTCATCTACTGGTGGCAAAATGGTAACATTTATACAAAGGGCACGTTGGTACTATTTATCACACCCACACGAACAAAAAATAGCTTATGTGCATAGTCCTTTGCTTTCCAAACAGCATTACGTGTAATAACAGGATTAGAAACAAATCAAGTGTCCATTAATGAAAAATTGGCTAAATAACAATGAAATATCTATGCAATGGAGTATTATATGGCCATAAAAATAAAATAAGCCTTATCTATTAAAGAATACATACAAGAATACATATATTAGTAGTTCTCTATGGGATATATTATCAACATAAAAGGGTAACTTGATTTAGAAATAAGCATTCATTTATTTTAAAATGTTTTATTCAGATTTAGAAATTCGAGATTTTTAAATTACTGCAAAAAAATTCAGTCACACCTAATGATTTATTAACAGAATATAATGGTGGTATATTGGGCTTCCCTGGTGGCTCAGATAGTAAAGAATCCACCTGCAATGCGGGAGACCTGTGTTTGATCCCTGGATTGGGAAAATCCCCTGGAGGAGGGCATGGCAACACACTTCAGTATTATCTAAATAGAAATCCTGCCAATGTGCCATAATAAGTAAGTTGTCTATTAGTTTAAAAAAATCACTTTAGGGCATGACACAGTACCACAAATTACAGTAGGGATATTTTGCAATAACTTATTCAAACTTGATAATTTTGAGGAACTGTATCTTTTGAATGCAGCACTTAAAAATGTAATAAATATTTTAAATAAGGAAGAAACAATGACAATAATATAGATTTGTATTTGCCCTTATTCACATAAAAAATCATGGGTACACACACACACACGTACACACAATGGAGAACTACTCAGCCATAGAAAAGAATAAAATTTTGCCACTTGCAATAATACGCATGGACCTGGAGAATATTATATTTAGTGAAATAAAAGAGCCAGAAAAAGACAAATACTGTATGTTATCATTTACAGATGGGATCCAGAAAATGTAAGAACAACATAACGAAACAGAAACAGACTCACAGATATTAAAAAAACAAACAAACAAAAAAAAACAAAAAAAAGACTAGTGGTTACCAGTGAAGAGATGGCAGAGGAGAGGGACAGGCTAGGGCTAGGGGACTAAGAGGAACAAACTATTGTGTAGAAAAATGGAGTATAATCCATAAAAATATTGAATTGCCATGCTGTACACGTGAACTAATATAATATTGTAAATCAGTTATACTTCAGTTACAAAAAGTAGTTATCTCGGGACTTCCTTGGAGGTCCAGTGGTTAAGACTCCATGCTTCCAGTGCAGGGGGCACAGGTTTGATTCCTAGTCAGGTAAATAAGATCCCATATGCCACACGGAACAGACCCCAAATAAAAAAAGTATACATTTTTATTTACAGCAAGAATGTGTTTATGGAGGGGAAAATAAGAATAAACAGGGTGTAAGACTTTTCAATGTTTATTACTACAGTTTTGATTGTAAAATTATTTGAATGTTTTTATCTACTCAGAAATTAAATTGCTAATGAAAATAACATGCAAAGAAAACAGTTGCACAAAAATACTAACACCTTCTATGGCTAAAATTTTAGGTATTCTTTATACATTTTTTCCAGAATTTTCTACATTGGAAGAATACTAATTTTTTTGGATATAAAAATTTTTACGTTTGAGTTAACTCACTCAGTGTTAAAGATGAAGCTGCTGGCTTCTATATGTGTCATTCTAGATGAGCTAGGACAACGTGGAATTTAGAAACCTTAGGAAGTATGAGCTTAGGTGTAATTTTCTAAAAAAAAATTTCATATCCAAGTTTCTTTGATGATGTATGTGAATATTTATTTTATTTTATTTTTATTTAATTCTGTCCTTCCTTTGCAAACAAATACTCTTCTTGTTTAGTAAAATAACCTCGGGGGAAAAAGTCTGTGACTAAAGTTTTGGACTCAATAGTCTATTTTTTTTTAATCTCAGAAGTTCCATTGATTTAACAGTTGCTCTCACACAATATTACACTATTTGTTTGTTCCTGGCTCCTGCCCCATGCTACTCAAATGGCACTGATTTGCTTCTCTGTCTTAAAAATACTGACTTGGCTTCTATAATTAAGAGGCAATGTGCTTCCACTCTATGTATTCGTTTTCAGCATGCCTCTGTCACATTGACTAGAGAATGTAGTCATCCAATTAAAATCTAGTTTAATTTGCAACAGCGAAAATTAATATACAGTCTTTTCATTTCTAAAGCACATTAAGGAGAAACTGTTGAAGTTGTTTTCTTGATAAATGTTTTAAGAGGCATCAATTTTCCTACACAAAGAAAGCACTGTAACAAAACACAAGTAGGTAGGATGGCCAGATATCAAGAGAATGATATTCTCATAACACAACATGAATTGTTACTGCATTTCTTTCATAGAGGATGCTCTGCATGTCGAAATATAGCAACATATGGAGTAGATATGGCTCTGGGAGATGGTGATGGACAGGGACGCCTGGCGTGCTGCAGTCCATGGGGCCACAAAGAGTCAGACACAGCTGAGCGACAGAACGACTGATGGAGTAGATGAGGTCCCTCTTCTCAAGAAGCTTACATTTTAATGAAGGAAGAAATGCATAAATTCACCTATACATAAATAATTTTGAATCACAAGGGAATTATGGATGATGTAAAGTACTGTGCAGTTAATTAAAAAAGGATGTTCTATGTGAAAGTGCCTGTGTGTGGCTACTTTGGAAAGATTGTTCAGATAAGATTTTTCTGACCAGATAACATTGTAGCTAAGATCTGAATCCCAAGATATGGCCATCCAAGTGAAGATGAAGGAGAGAACAGCAGTGTCTGAAAGGTAGGCAAGGGTGATCAGGTTCTACTTTATAAGCTAAGGTTGAGTGTTTGGATTCTTATTGTGAGTGCACTGAGATGCCACTGAAGGATTTTGAACTTAGTATTCAAAATCACTGCAGATGGTGACTGTAGCCATGAAATTAAGACACTTGCTCCTTGAAAGAAAAAGCTCTGCATGTCGAAATATAGCAACATATGGAGTAGATATGGCTCTGGGAGATGGTGATGGACAGGGACGCCTGGCGTGCTGCAGTCCATGGGGCCACAAAGAGTCAGACACAGCTGAGCGACAGAACGACTGATGGAGTAGATGAGGTCCCTCTTCTCAAGAAGCTTACATTTTAATGAAGGAAAAAATGCATAAATTCACCTATACATAAATAATTTTGAATCACAAGGGAATTATGGATGATGTAAAGTACTGTGCAGTTAATTAAAAAAGGATGTTCTATGTGAAAGTGCCTGTGTGTGGCTACTTTGGAAAGATTGTTCAGATAAGATTTTTCTGACCAGATAACATTGTAGCTAAGATCTGAATCCCAAGATATGGCCATCCAAGTGAAGATGAAGGAGAGAACAGCAATGTCTGAAAGGTAGGCAAGGGTGATCAGGTTCTACTTTATAAGCTAAGGTTGAGTGTTTGGATTCTTATTGTGAGTGCACTGAGATGCCACTGAAGGATTTTGAACTTAGTATTCAAAATCACTGCAGATGGTGACTGTAGCCATGAAATTAAGACACTTGCTCCTTGAAAGAAAAGCTATGACCAACCTAGACAGCATATTACAAAGCAGAGACATTACTTTCCCAACAAAGTTCTGTCTAGTCAAAGCTATGGTTTTTCCAGTAGTCATGTTGGATGTGAGAGCTGGACTATAAAGAAGGCTGAACACTGAAGAATTGATGCTTTTTGAACTGTGGTGTCGGAGAAGACTTTTGAGAGTCCCTTGGCCTGCAAGGAGATCTAACCAGTTCATCCTAAAGGAAATCAGTCCTGAATATTCATTGGAAGGACTGATGCTCAAGCTGAAACTCCGATACTTTGGCCACCTGATGTGAAGAACTGACTCACTGGAAAAGACCTTGATGCTGGGAAAGATGGAAAACAGGAAGAGAAGCAGGTAACAGAGGATGAGATGGTTGGATGACATCACTGACTCAATGGACATGAGCTTGAGCTCATGGGAGTTGGTGATGGACAGGGAAGCCTGGTGTGCTGCAGTCCATGGGGTTGCAAAGAAACAGATATGACTGAGCAACTGAACTAAACTGAACTGATCGTCTGCTTTAGGGTTTCCCTCATGGCTCAGTGGTAAAGAATCTGCCTGCCAATGGAGAAGTTACAGGTTCAATCCCTGGGTCAGGAAGCTCCCATTGGAGAATGAAGCGGCAACCTACTCTCCTGTATTCTTCCTGGGAAATCCCATGGATAGAGGAGCCTGATGGGTTACAGTCCCTGGGGCTGCAAACGAGACATGATTTAGCGACTAAACAACAACATCTGATTTGTATTTTCAAAAGAATACGCTGGCTATTGGCTAGAAAAAGGATCACAGAGGGATAAGAATGAAGCAGACACCCAGACTGTCAAGACAGTGAAGACCAGTACCCATTAAGAAGAAGAAAACTGATGGTATTTAGATTATGTCTTAGAGGTAAACAGCAGTTGGTAATGTGTTGGGTGTGGGGCTTAAGGGAAGAGAAGAAACAGCCGCTGGAGCACCGGATGGTTTCACATGGAGAAGACAGAAGAGGGGAGAAACAGGATGTGGGGAGAAATCAAGAGTTCAGCTTAGGCGGTATTCAGTTTGAAATGCACATTATACATACAGGAAAATAAGAAGTAGGAAGTTGGTTCTATAAGCCTTAATTTCCAGAAAGAGATATAGCTAGAGAAAATTATTATAAATATTTGTATTTGATTCCTTACTAAGAAAATGGATCTAAAAAGGAGCTTTCTATAGAAGTTTGTTTATAGGTTTAAATAAAATTATGCATATAAAGAGTTCAGCATAGCACCTGATATATGGTTAGTCATCAGTAAATAGTCAACAGTAAATAGAAGCCATTATTAAGATGGCTTTTCATCTAATTGGGTGACTCACTGGGTACAGAACATTTAGCTCAATAAATGTTTTCTATTATTATTTACATGTATAGTGTAATAGAAAAAACACATATTGGAAAGTGCTCACACATATACACAGAGAATGTTACTCAAAATAACCTATATTGAAGAATAAATGAGGCCTGAGAAAGATACTCCTTGATACATCTGTGAGTTTTCAGGTTCATTTTCCCAGGAGTTTTAATTTGGCAAATTAGGAAATGAAAACCAGCAAGCCTGTGACCTGGAATCAGTCTCAGTCCTAAACAGTAATTTCTCAGCTCACTTGGACCATTAAGCCAACTATTAACAACAAGCAGATGGGGAAAAAATGACTATTTCCTTTTTCCCCTAAAAATAATTATAAAATTAACAATTAATTTAAGCTAAATCGGATAGGCAGAGCTCAGGGTGCGACAGCCGTGCTGGTCTCCTTTTCACTTCAGGTTGAGTTAATCAATTTCCATTCTTGTACCGCAGGTCCTGCGGACCTAGTTTCTAGATAAGACCAAAAAACAGTCCAACTTTACTAAGGATCTTTAGATTTTCTTTCTTTCTTTTTTTTAAAAGTAAATACAGCTTGTGTCCTTTACATATGTTCAAAGGGCAGAAACTATTTTTCAACTATTTCTAATTTTAATACAAAATAAAAATCTGTAGGGGATCACTGTTTGTAATTACCTATATGTTCATCCAGTACTTTCTGAGAGTCTAAAATCTGAATTTAAATCCAGCTATATTGTATGATTATTATAACCATTGATGTATTAAGAA
>SJYC01033037.1:0-19735 GCA_006408675.1 Madoqua kirkii | reverse complement strand
TAAAATAACTGAAGAAATATATATTGTTAAAACAGATATTAATAAATTATTAATAAGGTTGACATCTATTTAATATGGTACTAGAAAGCAACCTGCAATAACCATTTTAATATATGCATTATTCTAATTTTATGAAAACTGCATTTGTGCAAAAATAATGTACATTTGTTTCTCTTAGCCATAAAAAGGGAAGTCCATGTTAAAAACTTGTCTCACTTCTCTATTTCATTCTATCTTTTCACCAAAATATAAAAGTATACTTCCTTTTTTAACTTCCTCTTCAAGGTTCATCTTATCTTTATCCTCATGTATAAAAGTCCTAAAGAGGGAAGCTTTATTACACATGGGTATGTACATTTTATACACATATATATTATAGCCAGAGAGGGGGGGGGTGGGAAAGAGAAAGACATACATTCACAGGCCAACTGGAGTTTAGTAGAGATGAAATAACCTTTCAGAAGGAGAAATATGCACCATGGGACTGATGGATTTTTGAATGGCCTTCTTTTGACTGAGGAACTAGGTCCAAACCTCTGGTTATTTTGTTCTCTCAGACGAGACATGAAGGAAGTGTGATTTTACCACAGTACAGATGGTTTGAATGATCAACTTTCAAAAAAGAATTTTATTAAATCCACTTGCCACATGTTTCCAGTCAGCTGGAGCCCTCATTATAGTATACACATACATATAGTATGCATCTCTGAGTACATGACTTTATATGGATCTTGATGTCACTAACACTATAGTTTGTGCTAATATGAGGGTTTACAAGTTTCCTGAACATCTGTCAGGACCACCCAAGAAATTCTCAATTTTAAAAAAAGAAAATTGCAGTCAACCCAAATCTGACCAGATAAGATAGGAACTACAAGGACAGACATTTCCTTTTATGACCGCTGTTTTAAATTCTTGATTTATTGATGTTATTTATTTTACAGTAGGATGCAGCCATGCGGAAAGTAAATTTTTTTAAAGATGCAACAAATATGACAAAAAAGTAGCTAGTGGTTATTAGACAAAGGAGATCAAGCCAGTCAATCCTAAAGGAAATCAATCTTGAATATTCACTGGAAGGACAGATACTGAATGCTAAAGTTCCAATACTTTGGCACCTGATGCGAAGAGCCAAGTCACTGGAAAAGACCTCGATGCTGGGAAAGATTAAAGGCAAAAGGAGAAGGAGGTGGCAGAGGATGACACAGTTAGATAGCCCTGCTGACTCAACAGACATGAGTCTGAGCAAACTCCAGGAGACAGTGGAGGACAGAGGAGCCTGTTGTGCTACGTTCCACACGTGCATGCTAAGCTGCTCCAGTTATGTATGATTCTTTGCAACCCTATGAACTGTGGCCCATAAGGTTCCTCTGTCCAGGGGATTCTCCAAGCAAGAATACTGGCGTGTGTCATGCCCTTCTCCAGGGGATCTTCCTGAACTGGGGATTGAACAAGCATCTCTTTCATCTCCTGCATTGGCAGGTGGGTCTTTACCACTAGCACCACCTGGCAAACCCTGTACTACAGTTGCCAAGAGTCAAACCACCACCACCACCTTTGAGGATAATTTAGTCATGAGGGTGGGGCCCTGGTCTGTTGGAATTAGTGGGGACACCCTGATCTCAGATTTCCAGCCTCCAGGGTTGTGAGAGGAGAAATGTCTGTTGTTTATATCATCTAGTTGATGGTTTTTGTTAACTAGTCTGATGGCAGCCCCAGCAGACTAAGGCAACTCCAGGGTGCTAAATGTGGAAACTTTGAACCGATGACACCACAAAGGATATTATTACATAGAGAAGTGTCATGTTCCAACACCGTTTCTAGCACCTCACACGTGTTGAGACATTTAACATTCAATTAATCCCATGAAATCTTGCTAATTCTCTCTCAGAAAAATTTCTGGAATCTGCTTACTTTGTCATTTTCTACAGCTATGCCCCTATAATAGCCTCCTACATGGTCTGCCAGCCACACTTCCAGCCTCCTCCGGCAGCTATGGTCACAGAAACCTTATTAACCCTCTACGCAACCATCAGTTCATCAAATGATTAAACACAAACATTTCCTGTTAAGAGTCCTAGTTTCAGACTGACAAAGGTTTTGAAACATCTGTACACCTGAACTCACTGAGTTTTATTTAAAACTGTCACAATGGGCAGAACCATTGGGAAACTTTAGTGAGAGCTTGGCTATATAGATACTGCTGGCTGGCTGCCCCTCCCACTTTTCTGTTCCACATTCACACTCCCATCAAACATACCATTTGCTTAATCATGCTTTATAAATGACACTGTCATGCACCTGCTAAGTCACTTCAATTGTATCCCTCTCTTTGCAACCACATGGACTGTAGACTGACTGCCAGGCTCCTCTCTCCTTGGAATTCTCCAGACAATACTGGAATGGGTTGCCATGCCCTTCTCCAGGGGATCTTCCCAACCCAGGGATTGAACCCTGGCCTCTTGCATCTCCTGCATTGGCAGATGGATTCTTTCCAGCTGAGCCTCCTGGGAAGCCCCAAATAATACTATAATGTGACATTACATTATATGTAAATATTAAATGTTACATTAATATGTAAACATTAAAAATAAAATAGGATTTTCCTGGAGTTCAGGTGGTTAAAATTTAGCCTTTCAATACAGGGGGTCTGGGTTCGATCCCTGGTTGAGGAGCTAAGATTCCACATGCCTCATGAACAGAAAAGCCAAAACATTAATCAAAAATGAGATTGTAAGAAATTAAATAAAAACAAAAAAATATTTTTAAAGGACTCAATATTTTTATCAAGTTTTGTAGCTTTTCAACTTGGGCTCTTCCAATGTTTTTTTAAGTTTTTTTTTTTTGAGGACCATTTTTAAAGTCTTTATTGATCTGTTATAACATTATTTCTGTATTTCTTTTCTTTTTTTCAACATGAGGCACATGGAGTCTTAGCTCCCTGAACAGGGATTGAACCCACACCTCCTGCAATGGAAAAGAAGTTCTTAACTACTGGGCTGCCAGGGAAGTGCTCAGGGCTCTGTCGATTCTGATTTTAATTTCTCTCCAGCATCTACTATCACCTCTGGTCAAGGCACCCATCCTTTTTCAGCTTACCTCCACCTTCTCCACCCCCCGCAACCCCTGAGTATTTTCACCTTCTGTGCTTTACTCATGCTCTTCACTCAACTGGAGATGTACTTCCTCTCATTTTCTATTTTCAACATTTGACCCACCTTAAAGCTCAAACTCAGTCTTCTTCATCATTCTTTTCCTCAGATACTAAACCCCATTGATTCCCATTTTACTTAATTTGTTAGTCTCTCTTTTAGAACATGGGAACATATTTACATTATCTTTAGTTCAGTTCAGTTCAGTTGCTCAGTTGCGTCCGACTCTTTGCGACACCATGAACTGCAGCATGCCAGGCCTCCCTGTTCATCACCATCTCCTGGAGTTCACTCATACTCACGTTCATCAAGTCCATGATGCCATCCAGCCATCTCATCCTCAGTTGTCCCCTTCTCCTCCTGCCCCCAATCCCTCCTAGCATCAGAGTCTTTTCCAATGAGTCAACTCTTCTCATGAGGTGGCCAAAGTACTAGAGTTTCAGCTTTAACATCATTCCTTCCAAAGAAATCTCAGGGTAGATCTCCTTCAGAATGGACTGGTTGGATCTCCTTGCAGTCCAAGGGACTCTCAAGAATATTATCTTATCTGCTGTCTATTATACAATGAGTTTCCCAGGTGGGTCAGTGGTAAAGAATCTGCCTGCCACTGCAGGGGACACAGGTTCAACCTCTGGGTCAGGGAGATCCCTTGTAGTAGGAAATGGCAACACATTCCAGTATTGTTACCTGGAGAATCCCATAGACAGAGGAACCTATTGCACAATTGAGCTTGTCATAGCAGTGTGTTATGTTGTCCAAGTAATGCTCACTGGTTTTATAGCTGTCTTTTTTTTTTTAAATTGCACACAACTAGATTGTTTTTTATGTTGATCACTTTTAAATTATTTACTGAACTTGTTACAATGTTGCTTCTCTTTTATGGGTTGTTGTTTGTTTGTTTGTTTGTTTGTTTTATCTCTGAGTTATGTGGGATCTTAGTTCCCAGACCAGGGACTGAATCTTCACCCTCTGCATTGGAAGGAGAAGTCTTAACCACTGGACCACCAGGGAAGTCCCTACACAACTAGAAATGTAAGCTCCTTGAGTATAGAAGCAGTGGACATTATTATTTAAAACTACTTTGGAGCATATCCCAATGCTAAGGACAAAGTAGTTCACTGTGTATAATAATCAATAATAAACTTGTTAGCATGACAAATGCATGGTGGTTGATTAATCAAGTTGGAAAACAACATTAAGCTATAAGATCCCTTCCTCACTAGCTGATCTTGATTTATCTTCCAATGATCTTCTGTGGCTCAAAGGGAGTATTTCTTATGCTTCCAACTGGAGCACAATCATTATCCATTGATATTATCATCTTAGCCTACATCTGAACTGCACTCCAAATACATCCAACTGGGAAAAACTCTTCTGTCATTACCCAATCCTCTCACTGCTTCTTTTTCCACTGGCAGGAAGAGAAGGCCCTCAACAACCTGATAAGTGCTCTGTTTGACTCATCATTTCTGCGTGGTGTCCTTTTATATTAGTCAACAATGGAGTCAGGCAGCTCCTGCTTCTGCCTAGCTGACAGAGCAGCCCCTCTCCTGCTTAACCATGAGGATGACCGGCTGGGCATGTTTATTTACAATGAACACAATCCAGTTCTGAGTTCAGCTGGAAGAATTTGCTCCAGAAATAAAGTACTTGTACATATGATGTCAGTGAATCCTTTTCAACAAACTAAGCTGCCGTTTAATGCAGGCCTTAAAACATATAAAAGGATACCTAACTTAAAGTAAAACAAAACCACTAGAGGCATTAAAAGTAAAGTCAGAAAGATTAGCAAAGGAAAGGAAACAAATCATAATCTGAAATCATTCAGATAAATCATTCAGCCTTATTGGGTTCTAGGCAGGGTTGGTATTTCTTGAATATACACCTGCCTTTTTCTTATTTAATTGGTAAAAATATGGTGTAAATGTTTTTCCTCCTATTATTTCCTTGCTAAGTTATCAACCTGAGTTCTGCTGCTGCTACTAAGTCGCTTCAGTTGTGTCCGACTCTGTCTGACCCCATAGATGGCAGCCCACCAGGCTCCCCCATCCCTGGGATTCTCCAGGCAAGAACACTGGAGTGGGTTGCCAATTCCTTCTCCAATGCATGAAAGTGAAAAGTGAACGTGAAGTTGCTCAGTCGTGTCCAACTCTAAGTGACTAGATCCCAGTAAAAACTGATGATGGAACAGAAAAAAGAAAAAAAAAAACCTACTGTTAATCCATAGCACTCAGGTTCAATTAAAAAAAACCAAATTGTTGGGTCCCAAATGAGACCCATCACTCTCAACTTAATTCATATGTTCAGAAAAATTAAAATCATCCTAAGCTCTGGTAATGTTAGTCTTTCTCTAAAATACTACATCATCTTCATCGTCTTTTATCTGTACATGACTAAATAGAAATGAAAAGGAAACTGCCCATACCTCTGATTGACTTAAACTATTTGTAACTGTGTCAACATATTTCCTTCAGGAAGATAAATTCAAGTTATATTCTATCAGTTTATTTCCTCCATGGAACTGTATATGCTTTTGAGTAACATATGTGTCAGAGACGAGAGGTAGGGACAGGCAAACACTGTGGAGTACATTTTATCAATTAATTTGTTCTCTTTCAAATAAAACTGACTAAGAAGAAATTAACTGGATTTACTCTAATGAATATTAACTAACATCAGTTATTTTGGAAACAGTCATCTCTAATTTATTTGACTTTCTGCTGTTATAGAACATCAAAGTGACTTAGCTGTGATTTACTTAGCTTCAGAATTTTAACATATTAATGTCAATATTTCAGAGTCAGTGATAATCAAAGAGACCACAAGTCCTTCAGTAACACTCACACTTGCTATAGCAATGGGGCTTTAGTTCAAAACAGAAGGTTGTCAGTTTTAAAAGAGGCATTTCAGATAAGAATTCCCTTATTTTTCATCTATGGGATTATTGAGAATTCTGATTACACTAAGAAGGCATGTTTCAGTTTTATTTTTAAGCTCTTTTAAAAGAATAAATGAAGCAGAAGTAGCTAAACTCTTTCCTCATGCCCACGTTATGGACAAACATCCTAGGTGAATGAAAACCCTGTCTTCACTATGTTGTCCCCCATGGCCTAGGAAATATGAGCCAAGGTCTTTTGAGGAGGGCAGAGAAATAGCATAGTCCTGTATTAGTATCATTTCATTTATTTTTGGAGAGATGGATACATATGGAATCAAAATAGTGTTTTACTTTACTTTTCACTGTGGGAAGTACAAAAAAAGTAAAAAAAAAATACATATATTAAAAGTTCACAGTGGAGATAACATCTTGAGGTTTGGATTCTTCTAAAACCCCAAATAAAACTGCTTAAAATAGATCTTGGGGTCCTAAAGGTATCATTTCACCTTCACATCAATTGTTTTCCTAATTCAACTAAACATGACTTTGTATTTAGTTACTTACCCTTAATAACATATAAAACTTGAAAACTCAGTGCATGATGTTTGGGGCTATTTCATTCCTTGAGGAGATTTATTTATGACAAAACTCATCACTGAATATCTATATTGAGATGAAGATGTATCTATATACCTAGGAAAGAAAATTCTCTAATATTTACATACAGTGGTGTAATATATTCTTTCTTTGTAGGCCAGCCACCTGACCTGCCTCTTGAGAAACTTGTATGCAGGTCAAGAAGCAACAGTTAGAAGTGAACATAGAATAGACTGGTTCCAAATAGGAAAAGGAGTATGTCAAGGCTGTATATTTGTCATCCTGCTTATTTAACTTTTATGAAGAGTACATCATGAGAAATGCTGGGCTGGAGGAAGCACAAGCTGGAATCAAGATTGCTGGGAGAAATATCAATAACCTCAGATATGCAGATGACACCACCCTTATGGCAGAAAGTGAAGAAGAACTGAAGAGCCTCTTGATGAAAGTGAAAGTGGAGAGTGAAAAAGTTGGCTTAAAGCTCAACATTCAGAAAACTAAGATCATGATATTTGGTCCCATTACTTCATGGCAAATAGGTGGAGAACCAGTGGAAACAGTGATAGACTTTATTCTGAGGGCTCCAAAAATCACTGCAGATGGTGACTGCAGTCATGAAATTAAAAGATGCTTGCTCCTTGAAATAAAAGTTATGACCAACCTAGAGAGCACATTAAAAAGCAGAGACAGTACTTTGCCAACAATGGTCCATCTAGTCAAAGCTATGGTTTTTCCAGCAGCCACGTATGGATGTGAGAGTTGGACTATAATGAAAGCTGATCACCGTGCTGAAGAATTGATGCTTTTGAACTGTGGTGTTAAAGAAGACTCTTGAGAGTCCCTTGGACTGCAAGGAGACCCAACCAGTCCATCCTAAAGGAGATCAGTCCTGAATATTTATTGGAAGGACTGATACTAAAGCTGAAACTCTAATACTTTGGCCATCTAATGCGAAGAACTGACCTATTGGAAAATACCCTGATGCTGGAAAAGATTGAAGGCAGGAGGGGAAAGGGACAACAGAGGATAAGATGGTTGGATGGGATCATCGACTTAATGGACATGAGTTTGAATAAACTCCAGTAGTTGATGATGGACAGGGTGGCCTAGTGTGCTGTAGTCCATGAGGTCGCAAAGAGATGGACAAGACTGAGTGACTGAACTGCACTGAACTTAACTGAGGCTAAAAGCTAAAGTAAACTGGAAAAAAATGCATACTTATTAAGTTGTTGTTGTTCAGTTGCTAAGTAGTTTTTGACTCTTTGTGATCCCATGGACAACAGCACTCCAGGCTTCCCCATCCTTCACTATCTCCATGAGTTTACTCAAACTCATGTCCACTGAGTAAGTAATGCTATCTCACCATCTTATTCTCTGCCACTGCCTTCTCCTTTTGCCTTCTTTCCCAGCATCAGGGTCTTTTCCAATGAGCTGGCTCTTCGCATCAGGTGGACAAAGTATTGGAGCTTCAGCTTCAGCATCAGTCCTCCCAATAAATATTCAGAGTTTATTTCCTTCAGTACTGACCAATTTGATCTCCTTGAAGTCCAGGGGACTCTCAAGAGTCTTCTCTAGCTCCACAGTTTGAAAGTATCAGTTCTTTGGTGCTCAGTCTTCTTTATGGTCCAATTCTCACATTCATACAGGACTACTAGAAAATCCATAGCTTTGACTGTAATGGACCTTTGTTGGCAAAGTAATGTCTCTGCTTTTCAATATGCTATGTTTGTCATAGCTTTTCTTCCAAAGAGAAAGCATCTTTTAATTCATTAGTAGTGCTGTAATCTTCAGTTAGAAAAAGAAAACTTTCCTTCAAAAAGCAGTTATACTGCTCCAGCCACCAGGCACACCATTGGTGAAAAAGATGGATAGAGCTCCTATTTCACTGCAACTTATGTTTGGCATAATCACTGGGTTCTGACTTGTACTCCTGATACCCCTGACTCTAGGTCCCCTGTTCTTTCAAGAGAAGAATAGCAGATCTCTAAGTAGATCTCTAAGTCCCTCTTGCATTAACAGCCAAAGATTCTCTGCTGTGTCAGCAATCTCATAATTTCCCAGAACTTAAAGAAAAACATAAGCTATGTATAAAGAAACAAATAGACCAAGTAGGACAGGGAGGCCTGGAGTGCTGCAATTCATGGGGTCGCAAAGAGTTGGACATGACTGAGTGACTGAACTGAACTGAACTAAACTGAGGGCACCAATCTATTTTCCAAACTAGGTAACTTCTCTGAAAATTTTCAAAACTTCTTCCTATTGATTTCTCCCTAAACAGAAATCTTAATTAAAATTATCAACCTATCTATATATCCATCTATAATCTATATAGTTAGAATTTGGAAAATCATTCTAGAAGCTGATAAACGTATGGTCATTTCCTCTCGTCCCATCTCTACACTGACACAAAAGAACACTTGGTAAGGATGCAGAAAGTTAGTGGCAAGCGTTCTTTCACCTACTTTCTAGTAAAATATCTTCTGAAAATATTTGTAATGCTCATGTTTGGTGGCCAAATGTCTGAAGCAGAGAAAACTAATTGATATAATAACTTTGTTAAAAATTTATCCTCTTCTTTCAAAGTGCTTCTTGCTCTTCCAACTGAGGGTAACCTTATAATTTAAGATACTAGGCAATAGAAGTGGGTTCCAATTTTGCAAGTACATTTGGATTTCAAAGGTAGGCACTCTTTTTCAATAAGCAATCAGGCTTAAGGATGCCTTTAATGTCTGAAGAGGATTCTTCACAAGAGAAGCATGAGGGCAGCTCACACAGACACACAGACACACAGACACACGCACACGCATACACACACACACACACACACACACACACACACACACACACACACACACAGAGCTCTCTAGCCTGTCCGTAGTGTTGCAAGATATTCTGAGTAACCGTTCCAATACTACATACCTCTCTAAAAGTTAACTTGGAAGCTTTCATTAAAAGTCTCATCAATACAAGTCATCACCAGTGGCTCAGTTTTCTTGGTGCATACTTCTTTGTCATGACTCACTCTGGAAAAATGTAAGTAAAGTTCCTAAGCTTATATATATTTGTTACCTTAAAGAGGTTTGATAATGGAGCATATTAACTTCTGAATTTAATACATTTTTAGATTATAAATTAATAGTGACTTTTTCTCTAGCAAATATTTGCTCCATTTCCTTTATTCCTACTGACTCATTATTATTTCTTATACTATCATTTGCTTTCATAAATATGGGTACAGCTTTTATGGCTCTCTTCCCATCAAGTGATGAAATGTTTGGTCTTTCCCTTAAATATAGGTGGAATCTATGACTGCTTTGAATTTGTGAAAACACTGCCTACTGGGACATACACTGGGAGTCCTTATTCTCTACAAAAACCTACCAGGTATCTAGAGATACCTCTGCTAGAGAACTCACATATAGGTGTGTGAATCAATAGCTGTGACTGAGCCCAGCTGTCTGAACCTCATGCCAGACATGTATGTGAATCTTTCTGGAACCCTTTAGACCAGCCCATCCACTCATGAATACCACTAGCGGCTTTGGTTGCTGTCAAACAGGGCAAAAGAACTGTTCAGTCAAATGTTCAAATTTCTGATCCAGGAAACCATAAGGTATAGTAAAATGATTATTACCCTAAGCCCCTGAATTTTGGGATAGTTTGCAGTGATATATGATAGAAGCATAACATGGTATGGAGAATTCAGTGACTACTGTTAACAAAAACCTACAACATGTAGTATGGCCTTTGGCTGAAGCCAGAAGGGTTTCAGAGAGACTTCTGTTAGGAGTTGGGGGCATGAAAGACAGTGAGGCAATTAGAAACTGGAGAAAAGATAGCCCTCGGTATACAGTGGCAGAGTGTTTGGCAACACTGTACCATTGATAAGGTATAAAAATATATACACATAATGAACTGATCAATTTCACTAAGATATTCAGGCAGAATGTTGAAAGTGCCAACTGCTTTCTTTTATCTACATATGACAGTGTATAACTAGAAAAAGACAAAACAAAACAAACATACTATAAAAAGGCCTTTAGAGAAAATATATAAAGAAGACAAAACTTACTCATCAAACTGTTTTATAATGCTCTAGGCAACCTAAGAGCACAGCCTAAGAGCAAACAGCACCAGAACACCACCAGTCAAGTGGCAGTCATTTCAAAAGTATGGCTGTAAGACCCCTTGCTGAGACCTCAGATCACTCCTAAGGGTCTGCAGTAGAGCCTCTGAAAATCTCAGGGCCATGACACTCAGACCCTTTTTATTTTTTGGTAGTTAAAAGAGCCTCTAAAAATCATAAGGGTTTACCTTGTAGACCACTAACTATACAAAAAGTCTTCTAAGAAACTTAGGGCATTATTCACCAGCACTCTGACTCTTCATCCAAGTTATAGAAAGGCCTAGTTCAGAAAAAAAAAATGTGGTGTAGCTTTTGTCTAATTAAATGTATTATAACATGATACACTGAAGGCCCATGCAGTCCAATGGGTCACAAAGAGTTGAAAATGACTGAAGCGACTCAGCCCACACTCACACTGAAGGGCTCCAACATTTTAGAAGAAATTTTAGCAGCTTGGGGGCTTCCCTGATAGCTCAGACAGTAGAGAATCTGCCTGCAATGCAGGAGACCAGGGTTCAATCCCGGGCTGGGAAGATCCCCTGGAGGAGGGCATGGCAGCCCACTCTAGTATTCTTGCCTGGAGAATCCCCACGGGCAGAGGAGCCTGGCAGGCTACAGTCCATGGGGCTGCAAAGGGGCAGACATGACTGAGTGACAAGGCAGAGCACAGCACAGCAGCTTGGATGGACAAGGATGCGCTACAGCACAAAATAAAATGACATCTATTATTGTCAGCCTTCTGCAGAACAGGAAGCAGTCTAGAAGGCCATTTCCAGGAGCACACAGAGCGTTTCTTATGTCAAGAATGAATGACTTTGGAGAATAGAGATATATAGATATGGGATTTGTTCTCTGGATGTAATGATAACTTTAAAAAATCTAAACATAATATTTTATCACTAATCATCATGGAAATGCCAATCAGAACTGCATGCGCTACCACCTTACAGTTGTTAGAATAACCCTTATTAAAAAAAAAAAAGAAAGAAAACAAGCATTGAAGAAGTGGAAAACTTGGAGCCCTTGTGGAGTTGCACTGTTGGTAAAATGGAAAATGGTATAGTCACTGTGGAAAAGAGTTCACAGATTTCTCAAAAATTAGAAACGCTGTATGATCCAATGACTCCAATTCTGTGTTTATCCAAAACAATTGAAAACAGTATCTCAAAGAGAAGCTTGTACTCATTATTTACAATAGCTAAGAGGTGGATATAACCTAATGTCCATCAGTGGCTAAATAGGTAAAGAAAATGTGATAGATATGTACAATGGACTATTACCCAGCCTTGGAAATTTTGATATATGCTTCAACATGCATGAAGTTGGAGGACATTAGGCTAAGTGATATAAGTCAATCACAGAAAGGCAAACACTGCATGATTCCACTTACATGTGGTATCGAAAGGGCTTCCCGGTGGCTCAGTGATTAAAAAAAAAACAAAAACAAACAAACAAAAAACTGTAAATGCAGGAGACATGGATTTGATCCCTGGGTCAGGAAGAGCCCCTGGAGAAGGAAGCAGAAACCCACTCAAGTATTCTTGCCTGGGAAATCGCATAGAAAGAGAAGCCTGGCAGGCTGAAGTCCATGGGGTCAAAAGAGAGTTGAACAAGACTTGGCAACTAAACAGCAGCAACAAAGTAGTCAAAGTCTTAGAAGCGGAAAGTAAAATGGTGGTTTCCAGGGGCAGGAAGAGCGGGGTCTGGGGAGCTGCTATTTACCAGGTGTAGTGTTTCAGTTATACCAGATGAGAAAGTTCTAGAGATAACTTTGTGCTGCATAACACTGCATAGAGTTAGTAATACTGCACTGTACAGTTCAAAATTTGTTGAGAGTAGATCTCATCTTATGCATTTTATCACAATAAAAAGCTTTTCTAAAAGGTATATATTTTCTATATTTGAAACTAGAACACTTTCTAACACCACACATACACAAAAATCTCAAAATGGATTAAAGATCTAAATATAAGACCAGAAACTATAAAACTCTTAGAGGAAAACATAGGCAGAACACTCTCTGACATAAATCACAGCAAGATCCTCTATGACCCACCTCCCAGAGAAATGGAAATAAAAACAAAAATAAACAAAAAGGACCTTATTAAACTTAAAGGCTTTTGCACAATGAAGGAAACTATAATCAAGGTGAAAAGGCAACCTTTAGAATGAGAGAAAATAATAGCAAATGAAACAACTGGCAAAGAATTAATCTCTAAAATATACAAGCAGCTTATGTGGCTCTATACCAGAAAAATGAACAACTCAATCAAAAAGTGGGTCAAAGAACTAAACAGACATTTCTCCAAAGAAGACATACACATGGCTAATAAACACATGAAAAGATGCTTAGCATCACTCCTTATTAGAGAAATGCAAATCAAAACCTCAGGGAGGTATCATCTCACGCTGGTCAGAATGGCCACCATCAAAACGTCTACAAACAATAAATGCTGCAGAGGTTGTGGAGGGAAGGGAACTCTCTTACACTGTTGGTGGGAATGCAACCTGGTATAGCCACTATGAGAACAGTGTGGAGATAAAACTTAAAAAACAAAAAAGAACTTAAAAACCTGGAAATAAAACTGCCATATGGCCCAGAAATTCTGCTGTTGGGCATACACATGGAGGAAACCAGAATTGAAAGAGACACTGTTTACAGTGGCTAGGACACAGAGAAGGCAATGACACCCCACTCCAGTACTCTTGCCTGGAAAATCCCATGGATGGAGGAGCCTGGTAGGCTGCAGTCCATGGGGTCGCAGGGAGTTGGAAACGACTGAGCGACTTCACTTTTGCTTTTCACTTTCCTCCATTGGAGAAGGAAATGGCAACCCACTCCAGTGTTCTTGCCTAGAGAATCCCAGGGATGGCGGAGCCTGGTGGGCTGCCGTCTATGAGGTCGCACAGGGTCGGACACGACTGAAGTGAATTGGCAGCAGCAGCAGGACACGGAAACAACCTAGATGTCTATCAGCAGACAAATAGATAAGGAAGTTGTGGTACATATATACAATGGAATATTACTGAGCTATAAAAAGGAACACATTTGAGTCAATTCTAATGAGGTGGATGAAACTGGAGCCTATTACACAAACTGAAGTAAGTCAGAAAGAGAAACACTAATACTGTATATTAATGCACATATATGGAATTTAGAAAGATGGTAATGATGATCCTATATGCAAGGCAGCAAAAGAGACACAGATATAAAGAACAGACTTTTGGACTCTGTGGGAGAAAGCAAGGTGGGATGATTTGAGAGAACAGCATTGAAACATGTATATTACCATATATGAAATAAATGACCAGTGCAGGTTGGATGCCCGAAGCAGGGCACTCAAAGCCAGTGCTCTGGGACAACCCAGAGGAACGGGTGAGGAGGGAAGGCAGGGGTGTTGAGGATGGGTGGACACAGGTGCGCCTGTGGCTAATTCATGTTGATGTATGGCAAAAACCATCACGATATTGTAAAGTAATTATCCTCCAATTAAAAATAATTAAAAAAATAAAACGGTAATATGTTTGAATATTATGAAGTGTGACAACTTCAAAACACTTTATAATAATCCAAGGCACCTATTATCACAGAGGTCATGTTTTCATTTAAAAAATAGCTCTAATAATTAGCTCAAATATTTTTTGGATGAGTAAATGAGTTAAAAGTTAAATGATCAATCCAATAATTAGAGGATTATGGCTCAGGTCTTTGTATAGACCTGTCTATAAAATGAGGTTTTTAAAAGCAGTTTTTTTTTTTTTAAATCATCACGGACAAGGATAGAATTTCACAATTCCACATCATTACAATGTGTGGGAGAGTTTATGCAAGCACGTGCTGACAGATGGGAAGTTTCTAATGGACAGGTTCCAACCTCTGTCATTCTCCTTTGCATATCTCGAGTTATAGGAACTGCCTTTTTTTTTTTTTATCAAGATTCATTGTTTCCTGTTTATCCCAATCTCTGTCTCAGTCTCTCAGTTTATCCACACACAAACACACGCAAAATTGAGGGGGGTGAGAATTGGTAATGAAGTCAGGGAAACTGAAGGGTGGAGGGTTTGGTTCATCCAAGTTCTGAACCCAAACCTATGGACCAGCATAGGTAGAGAGGCCTATAATTTCCCTCACTTCTTGGAACAAAGCAGACAGAGAAGGGAGAGAGATCTTTCTGGCAATGGGACATTCATGTGCAAAATTAATACATATTACATATCTTTAGAGTTTTTAACTATTAGATAAGCATGAGATCCACTGGCTACGTTGGTCAGAAACACAAGCAATGCTATTCTTGAAGCAGTAGTTCTTGAAGGAAAAGCTTCTCTCTATTCTGTCCCCTTCGCCCAAGCCCAGTACTGTTAAGGTAATCAATGTAGATTTCCTAGTGCCTGCTTCTGAGGGTCTATTATTGCATGTGTGTGTGCTCAGTCATTTCAGTCATGCCCGACTTTATGTGACCCTATAGACTGTAGCCCTCTAGCCTCCTCTGTCTGTGGAATTCTCCAGGCAAGAACACTGGAGTGGGTTTCCCTACCCTCCTCTAGGGATCTTCCCGATCCAGGTATCGAACCTCCATCTCCTGCACTACAGGTGGATTCGTTACCACTGAGCCACTGGGAAAGACCCAAGAGGAGGTAAATGTGCTATGCAAGCAAGGTTCAAAGAACCAGATAAAGTGGCAGGAATATTTTTCTCACTATTCAACCTGAGCCCTGAGCTTCAGCAATCCTTGAAGGTAACTTCCTGAGTTCTGTTCCTGGAGGTTAAACTGATGATTGTGCATTTCCATAGTACCCCTAGCAACTGTCTTCTTGCTGGTTCCCAAAACAATGCAATTTGGTTTACATGCTGGCCGTGTGAGAAGTCCACTAGAGGTGAAAAGTCAAAATGGCTGCCTGCAATTTCCCTCAGCTTATTCTCTAGGGTGCACAAGATGAAGCCTTAGCGCCTTTGCTTTGTAAGAATGTCTTAAGTCTGAGGCAACGCAAACCACTGTTCCTCCCATACAAGCAAGATACTAGGGCTTTCTCGTCATGATAAATGAGCGTATATTTGCAAATTGCAGCACTCTATTAACTGTAAAGCCACACAATGTAAGTAATCAGGGATATTTGTCTATCTATGGCTGTTACATTTCTGTACATTTTTACATTTTAGTGTTGTGACAGTGGACCACTGCTATGGGCACTTAGAGGACACTGCCTTACTCAGCGTGATGATGCTTCCTGAAACAGACCCTCTTTCAGGGCAGAGTGAAACACTGGTTAACAGCCCAAACTTGAGGCAGACAGACTGATGTGAAATAGGTTCCACAGTAGTTTCTGACCCTAAGCCACTTAACTTTGCCCTAGTTTTCATCTATAAAAGGAGAATCACAGTGCTGCCTACATTCTACAGGTATTTTAAGAATTAAAATGTATACTCCAAGTACATTCTTTTGAACGACAGCCAACACATAGTAAGTGCTCGATAAATCTTAAGCTGCAACATTTCATTTATCTTTCTGTTCTTCAAGAAAGTTTTTTTTATTGAATTTAAAATACCATTAATATGGAAACGAAGGCATGACTAATAAATACATACTAACAAGGTTGATCTATAACTTCTTCCCAACTTGGCCAATTCCATTTCTTCTGTGATGATCCTGAAAAGCTGTTACCTGTTGTTATGTTGCATATGGGATCTGAACACATTGATTTTTCTGAATTACTACATTTAAGTTTCATACATATACTTCTTTGGCCTCCTTCCCAGGAAAAGTGGGCACTGTCTGAGGTGAACCTGTGATTTCCAGATTTATTCAGAGAACTCAATGAAGCTGTTATCTCTCACTGACTAGCCATGTCTGTCTCCAACGTTCCAAAGAGGAAAAAGTCCTGGGAGGAAGTGGACAGCTGAATGTCATGTGAGTTAGCAAGAGCTTTCTTGAGCTTACATCATGTTTAATTGTATCAAATGCTGTTTCATTGTGTGGTTAGGTTTGTGGTGCTTCTTGAAAGAAGGAACATGGAAAAACATTACTGGCATCTGAAACAAAACCAGAAATCTCTGTTCATTGGGAACCTCAAATTAGACTTGAGTCATAGGACTGTCAAGCTGTTCAGGCTGGAGTCAGCTAGGGTAACTGACTTCTTAGAGCACAATACACATATTCTTATTAAATCTCATTGTCTAAAGAAAAGAAAAAAAGATTCTCAGAAAACAAGATGTGGGAAGAATTAGGACACCATTTTAGTTCCAAGTCTTAAAATGAGTTGACAGAAAATTCTATGGTAATTCTTAAATAAAAGCTCTTGTGTATTCATGCAAGACACACTCCTGATGTCAAGACCAACCTTGCAACAAGACAAGCTCTAAGATTCCTCTCTATGTATTTTTCCCTTTATCTTTAGGAAAGTCTTAGAGAAATATAAGCAGAAAAGCTCAGCACTGAGATTTTTTTCAAGCTCATTAGTCAGTTCAGTTCAATTGCTCAGTCGTGTCCGACTCTTTGCAACCCCATGAGTCGCAGCACATCAGGCTTCCCTGTCCATCATCAACTCCCAGAGTCACTCAAACTGACGTCCATAGAGTCAGGGATGCCATCCAGCCATCTCATCCTCTGTCGTCCCCTTTTCCTGCTGCCCCCAGTCCCTCCCAGCATCATTAGAGGCTCATTAGAGGGGACTTTAAAGCTTTGGGGAGCTTGTGAAACTCAAAGCAAAGCTATACTTCCTAACTCATGATATATACAGTGTTATATCTATCCAAACAATGAGGAGGAGACAGTTATCCATGCACATGGCTTCAGGATACTTCAATTTTCTTTCACCTCTGCCACATCCCTGCATGACTCTAGGTTGATTACTTAACCCCTCTGAATCTCAACTTACGCTGAAATATGTCAAAATAACACCTCCCAGATTTCAAGTACTGCACAAGTACATACGAGGAGTGCGATGCTGGAGTACAGCGCTACTGTTGGGATGAAGAGGCCACAGCCCTTACCCCAGATCTCAGTGGAGGACCGTCACAAGTGGGAGGAGAGAAGACACAAGCAACTACTGTGGAACATTCCTAGCTCTCAGTATTAAGTGGTTTCGATTTAGTGATAAAATTCCAAATCTGTATTTACTTTGGTGCTATGGTATTTGAAGAAATGTTAATTATGCATTGGGTAGTGGGTAGGTTTTTTAAAAAACCTTTCTGTGTTTCATCTAATTAGATGCTGAGCCATGGATAGGCATGGAGGAAAAAAAAGAACATCCACAGGGAAATATATTTCAGTAATGCAAAAAAGAAAAATTTTAAACATTAATGAGGGTTGTTCACAGAGAGAAAGGGAAACTGTGGGTTGTCAGTAGGTTCTCATCAATGAGCCTGCTTACAGAGAGGCCAGAGAGCCATCTGGTGATGCTCATGTCAACCAGATTCACAGTGCTGGAGATCACTGCGCCTGGACGATCACCATGCCTTGAAGAGACACTTTTCCTGAGCTCCCTCATTTAGGCCTCTTTGATGTCCTTGGAGGGGAGTAGAGTCTGCTGCTGCTGCCGCTAAGTCGCTTCAGTCGTGTCCGACTCTATGTGACCCCATAGATGGAAGACCACCAGCTTCCCCCCGTCCCTGGGATTCTCCAGGCAAGAACACTGGAGTGGGTTGCCATTTCCTTCTCCAATGCATGAAAGTGAAAAGTGAAAGTGAAGTTGCTCAGTCGTGTCTGACTCTTCACGACCCCATGGACTGCAGCCTACCAGGCTCCTCCATCCATGAGGTTTTCCGGGCAAGAGTGCTGGAGTGGGGTGCCATTGAGAACTTCAAATGAGCAGCAAAGTTTCAAAGCTTCAGGTCAAGAATATGACAGAAAGTTTCAGTTAGGCAGAACCAATATATTTCCTTGCATCTACTCCTATTTTCACTAGGTTAAAAAGAATACAAACTTGGACCTGTAATGGAAGGAAAAAAACTGAAGGAGAAACAAGAGAGAGAGATACCAGTCAGACTCACATAGAAAGGACCCTGTGTCCTGACATCCTTGAGCTGACCTCAAGGTCAATTTGTCTGGAAAACAGGTGATATGCTTTCTCACCGCATCTCATTTCATGGGGCAGTGTGTGCAGTGTGTGGATTCAGGGAGCAAGGAGGAAGAGTTTAATCTTCTTGCATCTTCAAGGAAGGCACTGGAGTTAGCTGAGAATGAAGAGGGTCCAATATGTGGGTGAGGAAGAAAGAAAATTTATGAACTGAAGATCAGAGACAGGAAGACACAGGACACTATCACAGCAGATACAAGTAGTATTGTTGTTCAGCCGCTAGGTTGTGTCCGACTCTGTCCTATGGACTGCAGCATGCCAGGTTTCCCTGTCCTTCACTGTCTCCTGGAGTTTGCTCAAACTCATGTCCAGAATCAAATATGTAGAGCTGACTTCTCTGAAAGAATGATTTCCATTGCAGCGGATGCCAACACCTCTTTAGATGCTCTGGTGACATGTATTGGGTTGGTCAAAAAGTTTGTTTGGATTTTTCGTTAGATGTTACAGGAAACCTGACTGGACTTTTTAACCATCCCAGTGCTTTCTAGAACATAGTGCTTTTTCTGGACACAAGGAGAAATGAAATCCTGTTTCGACTGACTGTAAATCTGAAAATAGCTAAGAATTGTGTGAATCATGCTTTGACTATAATTCAGAATAGGAATTTAAAATTCAGACTAGCATGAAGTACATGGTTTCCCAGGTGGCACTAGTGGTAAAGAATCTGCCTGCCAGTACAGGAAACAGGAGAGACACAGGTTCAATCCCTGGGTCAGGAAGATCCCCTAGAGAAGGAAATGGCAAACCACTCCAGTAGTCTTGCTTAGAAAATCCCATGGATAGAGGAGCCTGGTGGGCTACAGTCCATGGGGTCACAGAGTCAGACACAACTGAGCAACTGACACACGCAAACATATCCACATATCAATTATAGTTACATTTTATTTAACACTGGGTTTGTAGTCTGAG
>SJYC01033036.1:0-22780 GCA_006408675.1 Madoqua kirkii | reverse complement strand
GAGGAGCCTGGTGGGCTACAGTCCATGGGGTCACAGAGTCAGACACAACTGAGCAACTGACACACGCAAACATATCCACATATCAATTATAGCTACATTTTATTTAACACTGGGTTTGTAGTCTGAGAGATTGATACTACCCAATTTCACAGTCCTTTGCAGCTCTGAATATCTAAAATTATAGTCTAAATAAGACTAAGCTTTCCGGTATCAATTGTACTCCTCCAACTACCTTTATTATTTGGCTCTTGTTTTAATGTTTTGTTTGTGCCTCTTATTAGATGCCTCTTCTAAATTCTTTCTGAAAGCATTATAGCTAAAAACAAATTTGGGCACTGGACCCAGATCTCTTGCTGATTATGCTGAACTCTGATACTGATTTTCACATGAAAATAACCTCTTCAAAATAATTTAGCAAAAAAAGCCTACAAAATTGAAAAATAATACATAATACCAACACAAAGTTGGTTCAAGTTTGTTTTCTTGACAGTTGATGAAACGTGTCTCCCTGACTTAAACAGACTACGTGTGCCCATGGCACCACTTGTTGACTAGCAAATCGGGGCTTTATTCCTTTTGAGGGATTTTTATTAAAAGCAATGAGAAGATCAAAGGGATTTTACCCTTGAAATGTTATCAGAGGACACAAAACAGTTCATGGTTAAAAACGCACTTCACCATCAAGAACAGCAGCAGGAAGGGATGCATCCTTAATGACTTGCCAGGTCAAAAGGCTAGATAAAAAATATATTCTGAATGTGAAATTGGCTAATTAAGCCCACTGTTCCTTGGCTGTCACCCTGAGGGACAGCAGGGAGGTATAAGCTGTGCACCTAACTAGACTGAGTGGCAAACCTGAACCCCCTCTGCCTCCCAAAGGTGCATATAAAACATGGACCGCCTGCCAAGGTTAGGAGTACAAGCTAGATCTCTGTGTATAAACATGCTAACATGAAAATGGAGGATTAAAAGCTCATTAAGATGTTGTGAGGAGGATAAAGAGAAAAGACTGGAGCAGAAGGGAAGCAATGACCCACACGTGTGTCTTTTGCTAATGCCCTTTATTTAATCAAAGCTCAGAATTCAGAGGTTATCCAAGCTGCTCAGGAGCACACCGCATGGTGTAAAACGCCTGCACAAAATCACCATTTCCCTGCAGCATGAATGCTCTGCTCTGCCCCAGGAAGGGTCCCTCCTCCCTGTGTGGCTGAGCCTCCTTTCTTGAGTCTCCAGGAGGCAGAAGCTCTGTTTGCTTATTTCCAGCTCCACCCTTTTTCAGGGTGCTGGTACCTGTGCCATTTAAGACCCAGGGATAGGAAATACAGGAATCCTTTCCTTAACAGGCTATTATACTTCAAAATAACTACTTCATCTGACTGAATTAAAGAGCAGTACGTTAGGGAGGGGTTTCCCGGTGGCTCAGCAGTAGAGTCTTTCTGCCTGCAATGTAGGAGATGAGGGTCCAATCCCTGGGTGGGGAAGATCCCCTGGAGAAAGGCTTGCAACCCACTTCAGGATTCCTGCCTAGAGACCTCCATGGACAGAGGAGCCTGGCAGTCTACAGTCCATAGGGCCCAAAAAGTCAGGCATGACTAAAGCAATTTAGCACACACACACATACGTGCATGCATGCACAAAGGGTGCTGGTACCTGTGCCATTTAAGACCCAGGGATAGGAAATACAGGAATCCTTTCCTTAACAGGCTATTATACTTCAAAATAACTACTTCATCTGACTGAATTAAAGAGCAGTACGTTAGGGAGGGGTTTCCCGGTGGCTCAGCAGTAGAGTCTTTCTGCCTGCAATGTAGGAGATGAGGGTCCAATCCCTGGGTGGGGAAGATCCCCTGGAGAAAGGCTTGCAACCCACTTCAGGATTCCTGCCTAGAGACCTCCATGGACAGAGGAGCCTGGCAGTCTACAGTCCATAGGGCCCAAAAAGTCAGGCATGACTAAAGCAATTTAGCACACACACACATACGTGCATGCATGCACATTTAGGGAATGAGATAATACTGCTCTGTTTGCTTCGGTAAGGCTTTCACAGGTGAACGAGGGGAACTTGGCTCCCTCCAGAATACACTGTTTGTCCATTCCCACAATATTGCCCCTCACTCTCCTCCACTCCAGACCTATGACACACTGTCCTTTCCAACAGTGGATCCAGAGAGCTGAAAGGCCACCAGGTAACAGCAGGAAAACCAAACACTAAGGTTTCTTGGCTCATTGCCCAGTGCTCTTTTACAATTTCCCTGAAAATTCTGACCACTCACCCATCACTCTTTAACTCTGCCCCTAGCCCCCCAACACCAAGTCCCACTTGATGTGCAGATGTAAACACGAATCTGGGGGAACTGGCTTAACACTCATTGCTGAATTCAAATGAAAAAAACTCAGTAATGTCTGTTTAGAGACTCTTGCAAGATGATCTCTCAGAGTGCCTGGAATTTGAAAGGCAGCAGCAGAGAAAAATGTCAGAGCTAATTTGCTGTGGCTTTTGGTTGAATGCAGAATGGCTCATTAAAACCTTAAACAGGTGGCAGGTTTGGCAGCCCACTGTGCGCGTGCTCTGGACAGATTTATTATGCCTTTCATTTTCAAATATTTATGCAAAAACAGACTCCATGAGATAAATGATCACGTTCACAAGACATTCTGTTCAGGCTTCTATGATAACTTGCCATATCAATCAAATTATGCAATGAAAACTTACCATCGATTTTATAATCATCATCAATTATTTGTAACTTAGGAAACTCTTTTCATTACTTCTCCATTTTAGTTTTGCAACCTTCCAGACAGTTTTTACCTAACAGCAGGAGACAGGGCCACAAAATGCGAACTGTCTGCAGGTATCACCCCATATGCCAAGGTTTAGAGTGGGCATCTGATATGCATTTCAAAGCAAACATAATTTCGTGTGAACAGCACTGCCTCCAAGGATGCTGTGTAATGACTGCAGGTAGAAAGGAACATGTAAATATTAGGGGCAAGTTCAAACATGGAGGCAGCTCTGTTTCATCAAATGAGTTGTTCCATAAGCCTGTTGAAGCTCAGCATAATGTCAAGCAAAGCAAAGTACACACTTCAGAGTCACTATTGAGTCCTTAATGTTGTTGTTCAGTTGCTAAGTACTGTCCGACTCTTTGCAACCACATGGACTATAGCATGCTAGACATCCCTGCCCTTCACTGTCTCCTGGAGTTTGTTCATATGCATGTCCATTGAGTCAGTGATGCCATCTAACCATCTCATCCTCTGCATCCCCCTTCTCCTCTGCCTTCAACCTTTCCCAGCATCAAGTTCTTTTCCAATGAGTCAGCTCTTTGCATTAGAAGGCCAAAATACTGGACCTCAGCTTCAGCATCAGTCCTTTCAATAAATGCTCAGGGTTGATTTCCTTTAGGATTGCCTGGTTTGATCTCCTTGCAATGCAAGCAACTCTCAAAAGTCTGCTCCAGCACCACAGTTCGAAAGTATCAGTTCTTTGGTACTTAGCTTTCTTTATGGTCCAGCTCTCACATCCATACATGACTACTGGAAAAACAATAGATTTGACTAGACAGACCTTTGTGAGCAGAGTGATGACTCCTTAAATTACTGCAATAACCCCCTAGCCTCACTGTGATCACTTTTCTAGGAGCTGATAGTTTCTACTGGTGGCATCTGCCATTTGCAGAAGGTTGGTTTCATCAGCTTTAAACCCTACAAGAAATTTTCTGCTAGGATATCCAGAAATGAATCCCCTCAATCCACTCTCACAGAACTTTCTAGATTCGTTTGACCATGCAATGTCTGAAACTTCACACAGATTGACCAATGCAACATGCTGCCAGATAATTTGTCATCTTGATGTACTAATCTCACTTCTCACAGTTGCAGGATACGTGCCCAACCTCTTTATAAACACATTCCCATAGAGAACATTCAGAGAGGACTAGTAAGGGGGACAATACAGCTTCCATTTGTTCTTCCATTAAGGGAACTCTGATATATATAGCTTTTATTTTGTATTGGATTCTGTGTGTGCTCAGTTGCTTCAGTTGTGTCCAACTCTTTGTGACTGCATGGACTACAGCCTACCAGGCTCTTTTGTCTGTAGGATTCTCCTGGCAAGAATACTGGAATGGGTTGCCATGCTCTCCTCCAGGGGATCTTCCTGACCCAGAGACTGAACCCACATTTCTTGCATCTCCTGCTTTGCAGGCAGAATCTTTACTGCTGAGCCACGGGGGAAGCACCATATTGGAGTACAGCCAATTAACAACAGTACTGTGACAGTTTCAGGTGGGAAGCAAAGGAACTCAGCCATACATATACATGTATCCATTCTCCCCAATACTCCCCTTCCATCCAGGCTGCCACATAACATCGAGTAGAATTCCCTGAGCTAAACTAACCCACATTTCTTGCATCTCCTGCTTTGCAGGCAGAATCTTTACTGCTGAGCCACGGGGGAAGCACCATATTGGAGTACAGCCAATTAACAACAGTACTGTGACAGTTTCAGGTGGGAAGCAAAGGAACTCAGCCATACATATACATGTATCCATTCTCCCCAATACTCCCCTTCCATCCAGGCTGCCACATAACATCGAGTAGAATTCCCTGAGCTAAACAGTTGGTTCTTGCTGGGAAACCCTGGATATATTCTCTACTGTTTTAGCCAAGCATCTCAGGGACACATGCATCTTAGTTTGTCAACTGGCTTCTAACACACAATTATATCTTTCCATCTTCACTCCTGCCAAGAAGGCTTACCAGTCTTTACTTATCTTTTTTCTTACTAGAAGTGCTCTCCTCTCTATTGCAAACCACATCATGTATCTGTTTCAAAACACTTCTCAAGAATAACCTCTATGAAGATTTTTCAGCCTTAATTCTCTGATTTCACATTGTTGCAGCTTCTCTCTTAGCACCTGTGAATAGGTCTGTACAACTCTAACTGGCTAGATGTATATTTACTTGTGGCTATTTTTGGTTTATATTTTCATCCCCATCATCTATTAGGAACTCTCAAACACTAAGAAAAAGCCTACCTCAAGGCAGATCCTTCAGGTCAATTCAAGAGTCCTAAAATGTGAACAATTAGTTCAAGGTGTGCAGGGTTAGTCTGCATATATCCTGCACAGGCAATATTATGCAGGCTGACATGTCTTTTATGACAATGAAGGGTGCTGTTAGCTCATAGGATTTCACTATTAGGCTGTCAGAAGAATGTAAGATTACTCTCAGAAATACTAAGTTCTAATCCCTGCTGTCTCTGCACTTACTAGCTTTGTGATTTCAAGTCACATAATATTCTCAGACTAGAATCAGCTTTCTAATCTATAGAATGTGCAAAACAGCATTGCTCTGGAAACTTTTAAAGGAAGGTTGACTAAATGAGGCATATACACACTTATTTAGGAAACTATAAGAAAGATATAATATTATTGTTATAACCACATATTAAAGAGATTTTTATTTATTATTTTGGGATAAGTGATAAAACAGCACAATTGATATAAGTCTTGAAAAGATGAGTATACCTTTGACAGTAGATGATAAATAATCTTAATTTAATATTGAGATGGGTGGTTCAGCTAGACTAGTTGAATTTGCCTGCTTAATCCCTTTTAATTAGTTTATTGATAACAGAAATAAACCCTGCTACTTCCCCTAGAGCAGTGGTTCTTAGAGCACGGTCACTGGTCTTGCAGCAACAACAGCATCTGGGAATAGTCTTAGAAATGCAAATTATGGGGCTTCACCTCAGACCAACTGAATCCACATTCCAGCTGATGATTGCCAAACACTGGGAACCACTGTCTCAATCTGTAGGCTGTTAGTTCAGATACCACTAACTTGTCCAGTAAGCTTGGAGGCCACGCTGGGATAAGAAGACATTATGAGAGTCTGTATATGAACATCAACTAATTTTTTTCTGATTTTCAATCAATGCACATTTCTTGTGATATTATTACTTTCATGGAATATAAGCTAGGCAACAAAATGGGACTTTGTCAGCCTTGTTAAGTCTTTTTTTCTTCTTTAAATAATAAATTCACATATATTAGTTTTAAAAAGAGCATGGCCAGATCAGGGAACCAGAGTTGAGGGTTCTAAAAATACGGCTTCTGAAGTTACAAGGGAAAAGTCTCTGACTTTAGATGACCAAGTGCATGAGACCAAGGTTAGCCATCAGCTTCAGAGTAACACAAGGCAGGGCTGAGATGACCCTGCTTGTAAAGCGAAACGGTTGTACTAAAACATTCTCTAAGAACTCTATCAGCTCTCCCCGTTCTAAACTGGAGTCTCCCTCCTATTTTTCTTTCTCTTTCACCCACATTCTAAAAATGATTTCTTAGAAGAGAAGCCATGAAGGAAAGTCCAGAGAGCGAAATCCTGAGAAGCTTCATTTGCCACACCAGGAAGTGATTGAAATAAAGTCTTAAGAGCAGTGAAATTCAGCTGTGATATAAGTAAGGCCACCTAGGGAATACTTTTAAAGTAACTTCTTCACCTCCCCCATTAGAGATAACAGTTTTCATAATTTATATCAGTACTCACATATATGAGTTTATACCATATACTTGCACATTCATAAATGATACACAACATTATCAACTGTTCTTATTTTATATAAATAACAGCATTTTGGCACTTATTGAAAACTCATTCATTTTAATTCCAGTACAGTGCACTGACTTAATTCCCTTCAATTTATTTATCCTTAGTCTTATTAATGGATGTACGTATTTCTGAGTATTCTTAATTACAAACAGAACCGAATCAATACTCGAGTATTTCTCTCCATGAGCACATGTCCAAGAGCTCTTTAGAATAAGGCTGGTGGTAGAACTGTTATGTAGTATTACATTTCACAGTTTTGTCAATTTATATCCAATAATCCAGGAGAGTTGTCTTATTCCCACACCCTCATTTGCTAGAGTCTGTCTTAACTTTATCAATCTCATGTGTACGAAGTACTATATTTTCATTTGCCTGCTTCTGAGCCTTTATAATGAGATGGGTCACCTTTTCATATTTCATTGTTATTAAGGTTTTCTTTTATGAGTTGCCATTCTAATTCTTTGATGTATTTGTTGACCTTTGCCTTGAATGCTTTTCAAATATTATTTTTTCCAGTCAAATACATCTATATATGTACATATATATATATTATATAAAAATAAATATACCTCTTTAAAAATTCAGCTGTGAAAAGAATATGAAACAGTACCAAGTTTTAAGAATTACACAATCAATTATGTCTATCCTTTAAAAGGAGCCTGCCTATAGGTGAGTGGCAATGTCTTGAGGACTTTCTGTATCATTATTTTAAGTGGGATGAGGAACTGTCCCAAACAAAAACAGTACAAATGTACACAAAGGTGTATAGCATGGAATCTTCAAATCTAGGACACTGAGACCCTGATGCTGGGAAAGGTTGAAGGCAGGAGGAGAAGGGGATGACAGAGGATGAGATGGTTGGATGGCATCACCGACTCCATGGACATGAGTTTGAGCAAGCTCTGGGAGTTGGGGATGGACATGGAAGCCTGGCATGCTGCAGTCCATAGGGTTGCAAAGAGTCAGACACGACTAATGGTTGGATGGCATCACCGACTCCATGGACATGAGTTTGAGCAAGCTCTGGGAGTTGGGGATGGACATGGAAGCCTGGCATGCTGCAGTCCATAGGGTTGCAAAGAGTCAGACACGACTGAGTGGTTGAACTAAACTGAACTGAAGGGGAGGGAGAACTTAAGCAAAAAGAAGAGCAGAGGTCAACACAACTGCTATAGACAGGGCATGTTTCCTGTCAAAGCTCATCTTTGTCTTATCGAGGGAAAATCTCTTCTACAAGCTTCTTCTGTCAAAACCATGCCACAGCCACTGGAAAGCTTAGCAAAAGTGAAACTCACACTCCTCTGAGTACAGAACTTAATGCCTACCAAAACAAAACAAAACAAAACTCCAGTGCTCTGAGAGAAGGATGACACAGATTCAACGTATTATTCAAGATAGCATGCTGTTATACCATTATGGTTACAGAGCATCAAATTATCAGACATGAAGAAAATAAGTATTCAGTAGGGGAGATAGTTAATTATACAAAAAGAGACAGCTGACCTCTGAATACTAGAATTTAGTATGTTACATTTCCACTTTTCAAATGTCTTTAAATAAAGTTTTCCCTGAATCCCCATTCTGATTGAGACTCAGCAGCAAATGTTTCCTTGCCATGGAGAGATCCACACAGCCAGCTTTTTCCTGCCCACTGGAGCCCAGCTGCCTGCCTCTCTTTTTTCCTTGGCACCAAAGCTCAGAGCTGACTGAGTAGCCAGCTCTGCTGCTGATACAGAGCAATAATGAAGCTGATGATGAACAAAAGTCTACCAAACTCACTGCCAAGACCAGTCTCTGCAACTCCAACTGAGGGTGGGCTGGGTGGGGTAGGTCGGGAGAAGATACTCAAGTACAGTCTCTCCCACTTAGAGCCTCTGCATTGCCTTCTCCATCTATCCTGCACCATGACTGGAACAAAGTTATGAGGTCCCAGAGAGTTGAGAAAGCATTCATGCACTTCTAAAGGGCCACCATCCCCTGTGTTCAAGCTCAGCTGTTCTGACTCTTTGTGACCCCGTGGACTGTAACCCACCAGGCTCCTTCTGTCCGTGGGATTTCCCAAGCAAGAATACTTGAGTGGGGTGGCATTTCCTTCTCCATGAGGATCTTCCCAACCCAGAGATCAAACCCTAGTCTCCTACATTGGCAGGTGGATTCTTTACCACTGCACCACCTATACTTCCACTTTTAAAGGGAGGCTGGACTAAAAGGGTGAAAGGAAATGTACAAGCAAGGGAGGTTTGTAGCCAGAAATTGACAACTCTCATCTTGCCATCACATGTCTTAACTGGACTTTTCTCCCTACTTGATTCCTACTCCACTCAGATTCTCTCCCAGTGCTTTTGTCTTTACGCACAAGGCTAAGTAATTTTAAGAGAAACTTAACCTGCATGGTTTATGATTCATTTATACACATAAAACATATCAGAATGGCGACAGAAGGGCTCCTGATATGCAAAACTTTCCTGAGCCTGCTTCCTCATTAGGAATGGAAAACTGTGCTGTGTTCATATTAAACCCATTCATCTTTTCATGGGTTAAAGTTTCACTAAAAAGCTTGGCTCCCAAAAGGAGGGAGTAAGTTAAACATTGATAACTCTGCTCCATAAATGGGGGAAAAGCACTGACCTCAGACCTCAGGTCTTTTGAGGATTCTCTAAGAAAAGCTTAGAGATTTCCATGCATTTGCTCAGTGATATATGCAACATATTCTGCCATTCAGTACAGGCTTCAGCAAGTATTCATTTTTACAGGCAACTCAAGTCATCACTGATAATTTTCCAACCTCAGAAATCAGAATAAGGAAACTTTTACAGAGAGCTCTGCTTTCAAAGAGCTTCCCTGGTGGCTCAGATGGTAAAGAATCTGCCTGCAATGTAGGAGACCCAGGTTCAATCCCTGCATGGGGAAGATGCCCTGGAGAAGGGTATGGCAACCCACTTCAGCATTCTTGCCTGGAGAATTCCATGAACAGAGGAGCCTAGCGGATTGCAAACAGTCGGACACAACTGAGCGACTAAGCACAATATCTGTTTTCAAACACATAAACATACTGGACCATGGAAACAGTGGTTTCCAGAAGAAAAAGAAATGTCTTCTTAACAGAAATAGATGCCTGTACTCACAGATCCAACATGAAAGGCTGGAGCACAACCTCTGTTTATATTGGGTTGGTCAAAATGCTCATTTGGGTTTTCCCACATGATGTTACAGAAAAACTCAAATGTAATTTTTGGTCAATCCAATATATAGGTCCCAGCTTCTTCATGAACAAGCTTTGTGGGGTCATTTCCATTCATTCTTATATTTGTTAGATTATTCACATTTTCATTTGACAAATACTTATTTCACTCCCCACTTGAAGCCAAGTATCTGGAATATGGAAATGCAAGTTTTTTTTGAATTTCTTGGAAGGAAAGATGAAAGCAAATATAATAAGTTTTATAGTGCGCCTGTGGACAAAATGGGCTTCCCAGCTGGTATTAGTGGTAAAGAACCCACCTGCAAATGCAGGTGACATATGAGAGGTGGGTTCAATCCCTGGGTCAAGAAGATCCCCTAGAGGAAGAAATGGCAACCCATTCCAGTGTTCTTGCCTAGAGAATCTCATGCACAGAGAAGGCTGGCAGGCTTCAGTCCACAGGGTTGCAAAGAGTTAGAAATGACGGAAGCTACTCAGCATGCATGAACAAAACACAGAGGGAATATAAAGAAAACTGAACATTTAATTCTTGTTGGGAAGACAGAAAGGTTTAGAGAAGGCACCGCTAGACAGATAGGGCAATTCAAGGAAAGGGAAGTCCAGTCAGAGGGAATGTCAGTGCAGAGGCACTGAGGTAGAAAAGAAAAAGCATATTCCCCAAACTAAAAGGAGTTCAGTATTGATGAAGCAAAAATATTAAGTGACATCTGAGAATGAGACAGGGGACAGATAATGAAGGGTTCTGTATGCCATGCAAAGAACTTTAGATTGTATTTTGTAGGACAGTTGTTCTTAACTGTGTATATCCTAGAGATTCTATTCCAAACACATGCCCTGACTCAAGAGATTCCATTTTTATAGGTCTTGAGTGAAGCCTTTCATTTTCTCTCTTTTTAATATAAATTTATTTATTTTAATTGGAGGTTAATTACTTTACAATATTGTATTGGTTTTGCCATACATCAACATGAATCTACCATAGGTATACACGTATTCCTCGTCCTGAAACGCCCCTCCCTCTCTGTACCATCCCTCTGGGTCATCCTAGTACACCAGCCCCAAGCATCCTGTATCATGCATCGAACCTGGACTGGTGATCCGTTTCATATATGATATTATACATGTTTCAGTGCCATTCTCCCACATCATCCTACCCTCTCTCTCTCCCACAGAGTCCAAAAGCCTGTTCTATACATCTGTGTCTCTTTTGCTGTCTTGCATACAGGGTTATCATTACCATCTTTCTGAATTCCATATATATGTGTTAGTATATTGTATTGGTGTTTTTCTTTCTGGCTTACTTCACCCTGTATAATAGGCTCCAGTTTCCTCCACCTCATTAGAACTGATTCAAATGAATTTATTTTAATGGCTGAATAATACTCCATTGTGTATATGTACCACAGCTTTCTTATCCATTCGTCTGCTGATGGACATGTAGGTTGCTCCCCTGTCCTGGCTATTATAAACAGTGCTGCGATGAACACTGGGGTCATGTACATTTTCTTAACCATTCACAAATCATGCTGCATGTCCCTGCTCTAGGTTTCAGGAATCACTAAAAAGACTGTAGGCATGGGAAAGCCATTCTGCTTGAGTGTTGGTAAGACTTTTGTGGGGAATGTGGTAGAAATTTTGAAAGTGATAAAAAGACATACCAGGCAAGGAATGGTTTGAGAGGAAATGCAAACTTTCAGGCAAGAATGCTGTGTGAGAATGTGGCAGGCAGCAAGGCAAGTGCGTCTGAAAGAAATGATGGGAATCAGATCAGTAGGAATTGATGACTTCAAATGACATTTGCTCTCTTCTTTATGCCTCGGTGACACCATTCTCCAAGAAGGGAGACATGAGGTGGAAGAGAGAAGGATGAGGAAGTGAATTCAGGTTCTCATCTGTTTGGTTGACTAGGTTGAGGATATAAATTATATAGGAGACTGAGAAGGTATTAATTTAATATTCCCTGGCACTTTCTCATCTGTTTGCAGTACTGGTGATTTGGGAGTGGTTTTATTTGAGTTGGCTAACACAGCACTTATTAAGGTTTCACAATTCCAAACACCATGGTCAAGTTGCAATTCTAGCAATGTATGTCAAGTAAATATCATATAGGATCACCCTACCTTCCTGTAAAGGTTGGGAGGACACTAAGTAGGCATCCTCAGAGAATGTCCCCCATCTTCTAATCTTCCCAGTAGGCATGGGAAAGCCATTCTGCTTGAGTGTTGGTAAGCCTTTTGTGGGGAATGTGGTAGAAATTTTGAAAGTGATAAAAAGACATACCAGGCAAGGAATGGTTTGAGAGGAAATGCAAACTTTCAGGCAAGAATGCTGTGTGAGAATGTGGCAGGCAGCAAGGCAAGTGCGTCTGAAAGAAATGATGGGAATCAGATCAGTAGGAATTGATGACTTCAAATGACATTTGCTCTCTTCTTATGCCTCGGTGACACCATTCTCCAAGAAGGGAGACATGAGGTGGAAGAGAGAAGGATGAGGAAGTGAATTCAGGTTCTCATCTGTTTGGTTGACTAGGTTGAGGATATAAATTATATAGGAGACTGAGAAGGTATTAATTTAATATTCCCTGGCACTTTCTCATCTGTTTGCAGTACTGGTGATTTGGGAGTGGTTTTATTTGAGTTGGCTAACACAGCACTTATTAAGGTTTCACAATTCCAAACACCATGGTCAAGTTGCAATTCTAGCAATGTATGTCAAGTAAATATCATATAGGATCACCCTACCTTCCTGTAAAGGTTGGGAGGACACTAAGTAGGCATCCTCAGAGAATGTCCCCCATCTTCTAATCTTCCCTCTTCCTCTGCTGGAATATCTGGGTATCATGGTCTATGTTCAGCTTCTTTATTCATCCAAACAAGCTTAACAGCTTATGGGATTTTAAAAAAGTGGCTGAGTTATGTAATATTCAAGTAAGAGAAATTATTCTTGGGATAGAATCAGGTTTGCAGTCATCTCATCCCAACTCAGTCAAAAATTACTTTTCACAGCTTCACATTCCTTCTTTCCTTCTTCTACTTTTCCTGGTTCCCTTCCAAGAGTCAGTGCTCTGGGCATCTGTTCTCCAGCCCCACTATAGGGTGTTGACATACTTCCCTATACAAGTGAAGAACTTAGCTTGCCAAAATCCTGGGTTTGTTTTTCCTGAATTACTGAAAAGATCTACATATTTGATTGTGTTTTTTGTTACAATTTTGTGTGCAGGAGTAGATGGATTAAAAGATTTTTCCACCACTATCTTCTGTGGAAAGTTCAGTCCACTAAAATATATATGGTTAGACTGAAATGTCTGATATATCACACAGAAACCTATGTTCTGCATGTTTGAAAGTACAGGGTCAATGCAGTTTACTTTTTAATATATATATAGATCTATCTATATTCATATATGTTTATATCTATATCTAATATAGATATATCTATACCTAATACATATCTATATCATTCATATATAGATAGATAGATAGATCTGTATCTAAGAAGTGAAGTAAAAGTTGCTCAATCGTGTCTGATTCTTTACTACCCCAGGGACTATATGGTCCATGGAATTCTCCAGGCCAGAATACTGGAGTGGGTAGACTTTCCCTTCTCCAGGAAATCTTCCCAACCCAGGGACTGAGTCCAGGTCTCCCTCATTGCAGGCAGATTCTTTACCAGCTGAGCCACATATTAAAAGGTAGACTGCACTGACCCTGTACTTTCAAACAAATATATATATTCAGTGTCAAACATATATATATATTGTAGTGTCAGTGATTTTGGAGTAGTTTTATTTGAATTGGCTAAATAGCACTTGTTAAGATTTCATAATTCCACACACCATGGGCAAGTTGCAGTTCTAACAAGTTATGTCAACTATACACATGTATATATTAAAATATGCAAATTAAACACATTATATGTAGTACATATGTATTTGCATGCATGCTAAGTTGCTTTAGTCATGTATGACTCTTTGAGACCCTGTGAACTATAGCCTGCCAGGCTCCTCTGTCCATGGGATTCTCCAGGCAAGAATAGTAGAGTGGGCTGCCATGTCCTTCTCCAGGGGAACTTCCAAACCCAGGGATCAAACCCACATCTCCTGCATCTCCTAAACTGCAGGTGGATTCTTTACCCACTGAGGCACCTGGGAAGCCCAAGTATATATGTATATATACAAACACACATATATTTACATATACATTGTTTAATTGGTAGTTATTTTGAATGGTCCTTCCTGCTATCAAACATTATCTCTCACTTCTTTTTCTAACTTCCCCTCTCATTTACAGCAAAATGTAAAGTGTGACTGTCCTGGAGAGATTAAGATGGGCCTCTTTACCTGCTATCATACCCTATTTTCCAAATAACACATTATGAATTTTTCATTATATGTGTTGACACAATTTGTTGACAGTATGGCCTTGACATCTGAATTAGGTGAACCATCAGATTAGGGTCAGACTTCCTCAATTAAATAACAACATGCTGTTTCTCCAGGCAATTTGCTTTGGAAGTGAAAGCTGAATCTGAGGCACTTTTCCCTGGGTGTCAGTATAACAGGTGGATTTGGGAGGCTCAACATTCTTCAACTTTTTGCACTCAACAGTGAACTGGGAACACGGTCATTGAGTTAGAAGCTGCAAACACCAAGCTTTCCAGAGCAAATCCTGTTGCTTGTTGATGAAATGGCTGCTAAGAGAACCACAGGAAAGGCATGATACAAATGGAAATTCTAGAAATTCTAACACAATGTAAAATTTAGATGCATCCAATCTAAGAGTGCACCTTGGCTTGACATCTCTCTCCTTGGTTTTTTCAGATTCCTAACTGATGGTCTTAACTTTGGTTTTCCCTTCTCTCTTCTCTTCTCTAAAACCAGAGGCATAGCAATCCTTCTGCAGTGAATATCCAACACTTTAGTTTACAAGCTTGAAACCCTACGTTGTTCTCTGGGTCAACTTACAGTTCTTTACTGTGGATTGGATCCCAAGGCCCATCATGAAGGACTGTTTTCCCTATGCATGTGTGTGCACTCAGTCATGTCCACCTCTTTGTGGCCCCATGGACTGCAGGCCACCAGGCTCTTCCATCCATGGGATTCTCCAGTCAAGAATACTAAAGTGGGTTGCCATTTCCTACTCCAGGGGATCTTCCCAATCCAGGGATCAAACCCACATCTATTATTGTCTCCTGCATTGGCAGGTGGGTTCTTTACCACTAGCACCATCTTGGAAGCCCTGTTTTCCCTATATCCATAAGTGTTGGAGAAGGCAATGGCACCCCACTCCAGTACTCTTGCCTGGAAACCCCATGGACAGAGGAGCCTGGTGGGCTATAGTCCATGGGGTCGTGAAAAGTTGGACATGGCTGAGCAACTTCACTTTCACTTTTCACTTTCATGCATTGGAGAAGCAAATGGCAACCCACTCCAGTGTTCTTGCCTGGAGAATCCTAGGGATGGCGGAGCCTGGTGGGCTGCCATCTATGGAGTCACACAGAGTCAGACACGACTGACGCGACTTCACAGCATAAGTGTTATTTACTGAGGCTTTCATCTCTGAAATGCAGACAAAACATGGTATGCAAAATTCCAAGCTCTTTGAAAGGACAATCTCTTCTTTTCTCATTCTAGTTAACTCTCCTTCATCTTTTGATCTCAGATTAGAGGTTATTTCTTCTAGGAAAATGTCTTTAGTCCCTTCTATGTGCTACTATTATAACCTGTACTTGTCTGCATTTAGTTAGCATTTTACAAGTACACTATAATTGTCTGTCAACTTTCCTGCTCTTTCATTCTCTCCATCAGCTCCACCATTTTCTCCATCAGAGCTTCTCTTATTTTCCTAGAGGCCCCTGTGGCTTGCTCCCTGCCTGCACATAGTAAGTTCTCAGTCAACAGCTATAGCATAGACGAATAAATGGAATAAAACTGAACACTATTTCTGTTTTGTTGTAATGGTCTTTGACTTGATGACAGAGAAATTACAAACTACAAGTCTGCTGAAAGTCTGTGAACAAAGGATTAGGGGATGCCAATCAAAACACTGAGGAGGAAATGGGCCAAGCACTTTAGTAAGACACTCATTATACTCTGAATCCAGTTATTTATTTATTTTTTTATTATTAGTCTATCAAGAGTCCTGGGGCTTCCCTGATGCCTCAGTGGCAAAGAATCTGCCTGTCAATGCAGGAGATGTGGGTTCAATTCCTGGGTTGGGAAGATCCCCTAAAGAAGGAAATGGCAACTCACTCCCATATTCTTGCCTGGGAAATCATGGACAGAGTCTGGAGGCTACAGCCCATGGGCTCACAAAAGAGTCAGACATGATTTAGAAACTAAAAAAAAAAAAAAAATCAAGAGTACTATAAAGAAGGCACCTCAAGATATTGTGCCAACTAGCATCTAAATAAGCCTTCAGATGCCTACAATTTTCACACTTAAAAGATCTTTAGAATAGTCACTCAACCACTTAAGGAAGCCTTTGTATTTGTTTATTTAATACAAATGCTCACTACAAATGCTTCTAGATGCTACCAAACTCTAACTTCAATTTAGGTGTTTTCCTATTCTTTGTTTCTAGAAATAGATGGGGTGGTTGGGGGTGGGGGGAAGCAGTAGCTAAACAACTGTAAACCCCAAGAGAATCAGACAACAAACCAGTAAGAAATTTAAGAAATTCTCTTCTGCCTTTCTGGTCAATTTCTATTCATCTTTCGTGGTAACATTTGATTCTTTAGGACACTGAATACAGAAAAACGCAAATATTAACTTAATGGTATAGAATTCAGTAATATAATTTATGGGTCTTAGGAGAAGAGCATAAAATGAATGACAACATTAAACAGGACCTACATATGTGATAAATTAAATTGAGCTTTTTGTGTAACTTGTAGTTTCTGAAAGCTTACAAGATTAGAGAAAGTAAAGAAAGACCTGTGATGATCTGATTAGCAAGCTGTAATTGATCAAGTCTGTAGGCTATTTCCTTTTGACCACCAAAGAAAAAGCTAAACCAGAAGAGTTTGGAAATGGAGTTGTTCTGCTCCTTCCCTGGTACTTTAGAAAGATACACTCCCCAATTACTTAATTGTAGTTAACTGTACTACTTTTCTTCCTTGCTGATTATGAACCAGTCACAATCTGTATTTTATACTTCTGACATTACCTATTCATTACATTTAATTTCAGGAAGATGCCCCTACACATCAGTTTTGCTACAAAACGTATTTACAGCAAGATCCATGCAGTGTTCCTAATGACATTTCTAGGTTTGTAACATGTATCAGTCATCCTTGTAATATTCCTGATCAAATGTCTGGATTTAAGTATGTTAGTAAGAAAATGGAAGCCACATGCATCAAAGTATTTGTCTATGACTTTCTATTTCTGAAGTCTTAATAAAGGTGGTATAAGATAAATTGAAACTCCAGTACTTTGGACACCTCATGCAAAGAGTTGACTCACTGGAAAAGACTCTGATGCTGGGAGGGATTGGAGGTAGGAGGAGAAGGGGATGACAGAGGATGAGATGGCTGGATGGCATCATTAACTCAATGGACGTGACTCTGAGTGAACTCTGGGAGTTGGTGATGGACAGGGAGGCCTGGTGTGCTGCAATTCATGGGGTCGCAAAGAGTTGGACACGGCTGAGCGACTGAACTGAACTGAACTGAGGATGAATTGAAACTCTCAAAATACCAAATGGACTAGAAATTGAAACTCTAAAAATAACAGAGAAAATTTTGCTTAACAATAGCTTTCTCAAGAATCCCCAGGTACAGATTCTCTTTTAAATTAATTCAGCCAAGTCCCCTCTCCTTGCTGTATTTCTGACCATTTCATTCCTGGCCATCCTGGTCATCTGAGTTATAAAACCAGTAGTTGTGAATGAACGATCTGGCTGCTCTGTTACATGGAAGGTGCATTTTAAAGCTACTTTAACAGATTATTTGAAAAGTAAAATTGACATTTTGGAAACAAAAAAAAAAAAAGAGAGAAATATTGAGCAACACTAACTAAAGTGTGAGAGTTAATTCAATCACTAGCGTCTACATTTTCCCTGCTTTGTGGCTGGTGGGTAGGTTTAAGGTATTTATTGATTGGCTTCTTTCTCTAGAGAAGATAATGTACATGAGGAGAGAATGAGAGGGGGAGTCACAACTCAGTTAATTATAAAATTAAATTTTAGGTACTCTACTACAAAGTTAAAAGCCTTTAAAATCTTATGCTAAGCAGATTTCATTTTTTCCACATAACCCACCAAGGCTGACTGAGAAGTAATAAGGCCAATTTCCCCTAGCAACAAGTCAGGCTGCCCTTGTAACTGCTTGTGCAGTTGCCAAGCATTCTGAACTTTAAGGAAAAAGGAAGCTATTTTGAAGAACTAACAGGTGAAAAGAAACCAATTATTTTTAGGGATGGCCTCAAAAGACTATCTTCTAAGCTATCAGAAATGCTGTTTAGAGAACTGAGTGTTACTAGGGATCCAAAACTAGGGAAAAAAATATAAACAGGAAAGATCCCTGTATAATCTCTCTTTTTATAAAGTCCTTATATCATGAAGATTTCCTTTTCACAAAAATCAGAATGAGTAAGGGGATAAAAGAACTATAACATATTAGGAAACATATAAATAACCTTGCTGTATTTTAGCTATAAAAATGTTTATCAAAATGAGACAGAATTCTGTAACATGTCTAATATGTAATATATTATATCTGACATATCATTTCAAATAATGTAATAGAATTGGCAGGGAGACAATTAACATGGCTACTCTATACATCTGAAATACTCGAACCTATGTCCTGCCTTGTCTCAAACACAGGCGTAGTTTGAGATACTACCGCTATTCTATAGGAATTTAATTAAAAAAAAACACACATTTAAAATCAGATAAACTTCTTCATTTTTATTTTATGACATTGTAATGTTTGAAATCAGCCTTTTGAAAATCTAAGAGGCAGAATTCCTGGTTTCACTTCCCCAAACCACTCCATTAGCAGCCTCCTCGTTCTGTTAGGCAACTCCATCCATTCAGTTGTTCCAGCCAAAATTTTCAGTCCAAAGTTTTATTTCTCAATGTCAACATCATTGACACTTGGGGCTGGAACGTTCTCCTTTGGAGAGAGCTGTTCTGTGCATCATAGGATGTTTACTAGTATCTCTGGCCTCTGTCTGCCTGACACATAGCATCTTCCCCAGCTAGGATACCCAATATGTGACTAGACATTGCCCAGTGTCCCCTGTCCCCAGCTGAAAACCGCTGCCTGAGCGTCATGACTGACTTGGATGTGTCTCACACCCCATATAAACCTCCTAGCAAATCCTATTGGCTCTGCTTCAAAACATACTGAAAATACAAGGACTCCTCACACCTCCACTGCTTCTGCCTTGATCCAAGCTGTCATCATCCAAATCCTAGATGACTCCGAAGGCCTCCTAGCCTATCTTTACTTTCACCCTTGGCCACATTTATTCCCAACACACCAGTCAGGCAGATACTATTAAACTGTTATAAACTCCTCTACACGAAATCTTCCAATAATTTCCCTCTTACAAAGAGTAAAGCCAAAGTTCTTAAAATGGCTTTTCTGATGTTATCTCATTCTACTCCAACCACACTGGGCTCCTTGCTCTTTCTAGTACATTTCAGGCAGGATGCTGCTTCAGGTACCCACTGATTCCTCTGTCTGGCAGGCTTATTCCCGCAAGTCTTTGCTTAAATGTCACCATCCCCACTCAGTGAAGTCATCCCTGACAACAATATTTGAAAGGGCACTTCTCTCTACTCCAAATCTCTGTCCCTTTCCTTGCTATTTTTCTCCAAAGTACTTACCAACTTACTGTATCATACATTTATTAATTTTGTTCATTATCTGGTTCTTTTACTAGATTGTATGTTCTATGATGATAACATTTTCTACTTAAATTTTTTTTTAAATTTTACTAATCTATCTTCAGGGCCAAAAATAGTTCATGGCACATTATTGAAGGGCTCTGAATCAAAATGAGTGGAATGAATGGTCTCTGAAGGATTACTACTGGATATTCTCAAAGGGACTTTTCAGGATTTTCAAACCATTTATTTAGATTTGGTTATTCAGTTTAGAGAATGAAAATGTAAATATTTTATTTGTGATACTTTCAAATTTTTGAAACTATCCTGAAGTCTCAGAACAACTTTTCTTATAGTACCCTTGAATTTGAAGAGCAAGGTGATAAAAATTTTTGCCCTTGATGCTTATAGAACTTCAAGGAAATAATTTTAGATTTTCTTATGCTTGTTAGTTAAAACTAAACAAATCTCTAGCAAAACTCATTTAGTCAAATTGAATCATAATATTTTTTAACACAACCCAGAGCCACAAATTTCTTCAGTGCTAAATTCAACCTATATCAATTTTTAAATCTCAACTATGCATAAAAGTATAAGGCTTGATTTTGCCAAACAATTCATCTTACAATTAAATAAAATTTACTCAGTATCTTGTAATAGCCTATAATGCAAAAGAATCTGAAAAAGAATATATATATGTACATACACACACACACACACATATATATATATAACTGAATAATTTTCCTATGCACTTGAAACTAATACGACATTGTAAATTGACTATACTTCAATAAAAAAGAAAGAAAGAAACTCAACTCCATTTTTGACTAGGGAGGTTTTTCCCTTGCTTTGTCTGGATGACCTCAGCTCATAGCCATGCTACTGTCTACCTCGGGACTATTCTTTGTTAATTCTTTTTATAGATCAAAATAACCACTCAGAAAATATCCTCAATTGCTTGAATGTTGAAAACACATGTTTAATTAAACACAGTTTAATTTTTCAGGTAGTTTGTTTATGAGGGCCTGTATTTACTTTTGATTACTTTTACTCTTTATTTACTTTTGTGAATATCACATATGAAAGGCTGAATGGCTTGAATTTCTCTGCTTACCTCCCTGGCTGGGTAAGCCTGCCTTTCCCATGTGTCTTTGCCAACATCATACTCACAGGGCCAGTTAAAAGGAGCTCTAAGACTTGGCCAACCACAGAGGAAACAAATGGCTTCAAAGATTCCCATGGCCCACATTTGCGACTAATCTGTGTGAGAATATGCCAACATTGCTATGAAGATGGTCCTGGGAAAATGAACGTAAATGTTATGATGCTGAATCAAATTTAGTCTCATGTAATGGAATACTTAAAAATTCAGAAAACCAATGCAAAGCAAGTATTTTTTGAGTGCTTACTGTATGCTCAATTCTGTACATAGTACCTTTCATTGCAATAACTTGGGGTTCAAATAATATTTATCAAAATATTTCTATTTGGTCCAACAAACAACAGGTTGACAACAGCAGTTCTTTTCATTGGTTTTCATGGCAAGAAAACCAATGAGTACTGAACTTTGTCTCAGAGTCTCAGATAAGGAATTCCACAGAAGGATCAATTACATATTCCTTCAAATTTAATAATCTTGCTTTGCTTACTGATAAAAATGGGATAGTAGCTACAAGAGTCCCAATATTGGCAGCTTGATTTTTTAAAATTATTTAAAATATACTTTATAAACATTTTTTTGATTTTTTTTTAATTTTTATTTTTTGTTTAATGCTTATTCCATTTCACAGCACTGCATTGGTTCTGCCATACATTATACAAGAACAGTGTAAAGGGAAAAAAAATGTTCCTTCTATTGTCAGGGGCAAAAGAAATTCTTGACAAATTGGTCAGTGAGAATGTGATTGTAAGTGAAGAATAATTAGAGCTGTGACATTGGTAAAACTTGCATTTTGTAGTCATTAGCTACCCCTGAAGTATTTGTACTTTGCCAACCAAATGGGAATATTTTTTCCTTGTGAAAGTGCCTAGAGGATAAAGTCATTAATTTCTCTAATACCCCATCCCTGTGGGAGAGCAGGCAAACATGAAGTGTTCGAAAGATTCCTGTTTTGACTACTTATACAAGAACAGTGTAAAGGGAAAAAAAATGTTCCTTCTATTGTCAGGGGCAAAAGAAATTCTTGACAAATTGGTCAGTGAGAATGTGATTGTAAGTGAAGAATAATTAGAGCTGTGACATTGGTAAAACTTGCATTTTGTAGTCATTAGCTACCCCTGAAGTATTTGTACTTTGCCAACCAAATGGGAATATTTTTTCCTTGTGAAAGTGCCTAGAGGATAAAGTCATTAATTTCTCTAATACCCCATCCCTGTGGGAGAGCAGGCAAACATGAAGTGTTCGAAAGATTCCTGTTTTGACTACTTTACGTCCCAGATTTCATCATTTCAGTTTATTTTTTAAGACCCTTTTTTTTTTAAATTTTGGCTGTATGGCATGTGGGGTCTTAGTTCCTCAACCAGGGATTGAACCCATGTCCCCTGCATTGGAAGGTGAGGTCCTAACCACTGGATCACCCGTGAAGTGCCCCAGATTTTTTAGATACCAATGGAAACTTTCATCACTGACTAGATATTAAAGATTCATTGCTAATTTCAGTACACAAGTTCTGAGAAGGAAGGGTTAAAAGAGAAGAAGGTATTTCTCCTTTCCTTGCAGAATTCCTTCTTACGCTTTACGGAACTCTAAAGGAAGAAAAAAAGTAGGCCATTCAGAATGCATTACCTTTTCTCCAAAGGTTTTAGTGTGCCTGACAGCACTTCATTAAAACACAATCATGAGTAGGTTCCAAGAAATTATTTTTCCAATTATAAAGCTTACATAAATTGAGGCTTGGAAAGATGAAGAAATTTCGCCATGTCCTCCCCCACCCTCCAAAAATCAAAAGGTTAAGGAGGAAACAAAATCCAGCAAATACTTACATCAAAAAAATGAGGATAAAATAAAAACAAGACAAAATTTCTTTTCTTGTTTTATTCAATAGAAAAGTTTTTCAAAATATCATCGAAATGTGAGATCTGTATTCTTATATCCTTATTTTGACCTTATTTCGCACTATTC
>SJYC01033035.1:0-26129 GCA_006408675.1 Madoqua kirkii | reverse complement strand
ATACAAAGTACACATGTATGTGTTTATGTTATGTTATATCAACTGTCATGACTGACAATTTATATAACATTGTCAAGCATGACATGTCATGACATTGTCAATTCATGACAATGTCATGAATCTGACAAAATATAAATATATTTTTAAAAGTGTCAATAGCAGATTTGAATCTATGACCAAGTTCATCCAAATCCTGCTCTTGTGCTGTAGAATATAGATTTCTGTAAGCTACATAAAGAGCCTCAGATTTTCCATTTGCAAAATGCAGATGAATGAATTTATTTTGATTCATGAATTCATTTACACTAAAAGTCTATGCATATAAAAATCATGGCATACAAAATGAGGGCCTTCCTTGGTGGCTAAGTGGTAAAGAATCCTTTTACAATGCAGGAGATATGGGTTTGATCCCTGGGTCAGGAGAATCCCCTGGAGAAGGAAATGGCAATCCACTCTAGTATTCTTGCCTGGGAAATCCCATGGACAAATGAACCTGGCTGTCTATTGGGTCATAAAAGTCAGACACAAGTTAGCTACTAAACAACAACATAGCATGAGAGGGCTGGATTTGTGTCCTATCTCTATCAACCACTAACTATCGTTGTGATAGTTTCCTCATGTGTAGAATAATAAGACTGATATTGTAAGATTGTTTTAATCACTGAAAATATATATATTAAAATGAACATTTTTGATATATACTCTGGTACCAAAATGCTACTTCTATTTCTAATTATGTACTCAGTTGCTCAGTCAAGTCTGACTCCTTGTGACCCCATGGACTATACCCTGCAAGACTCCTCTGTCCATGAGGTTTTTCAGGCAAAAACACTGGAGGAAGTTGCTATTTCCTACTCCAAGGGATCTTCCTGATTCAGAGATCAAACCTGTAACTCTTGCATTTCCTACACTGGCAGGCAGATTCTTTACCACTGGGCCACTTAAGAAGCCCACATCTCATTATAATCTTTATTAATAATAAAATAAAAATGAGGAGACATGTATAAGTTGGACCTAGAGCAGCAATGTCCAAGAGAATGTTCCACCATGATGAAAATATTCTATAATCCATTTTGTCCAATATGGTAGTTGCTAGGCAGACATGACTATTGAACATTCAAAATGTAGATAGTACAACTGGAGAACTGAGTTCTTATGTTAAATTAACTTATGTTTAAATAAACACATGTGGCCTATAGTTACTGTATTGGAAAGCACAAATCTAAAGTGCCTACATCTACACAAATGGATTTCATCTTGTTTAGATTTCCTAAGTTTTTCTACCACATATTACACAAATTTCTCAAGACCCCTTTGCCAAACTATATAATTAGTATACAAAATCCTCCAGTGACTCTGTAATTATTCATACGCAGCATAAAATGACTTTTCTGACTACAACAGTAATGTGTTCCTGTTTAATCTGGTTCTGTGTAATCAAAGGTCACATATTTAAACACAGTAATGTTTCATAGCATATTATTACTTTGAGGTTGGAAATTTTACCAGCCTCTCCCTTGACTTTTGGACATAACTTAGTCTTGCCGTTAAGTCACAGGTTCATCATTTTGAATATCATTTTAGGGGGGAAAAAAGCATTAAAACTATCAAGTTTATAATACATCTCAAGAGCTTGTAACATCTTGAGGCAAAATTAAAATTCAAGGAAAACCAACACAAAACCAAATAGTAACAAGGAAAACAAACCTATGTCCAACTCAAAAAATAAAGAAAATCATTGGTTACAATCATGATATAAATACATGAGTTCTTTCAAAGTTACTCTACCAATCAATCAAGACAGATCAACTGCAGAATAATTGCATATGTAATGGAAGGGCACCGAACACACCACCTCCGTTGACTTTCCTAAAATCTATAGTCTTTATATCCTTCTAACAGCAGTATATCTTCTTGTTTATTTGTGATACATTACTGATTGAAGGAAAGGTGAATTATGCCTCCTATCTACAAGAATTGGTGCTAAAATGACTCAGGAAGTTCTTACTACAAAGTTTGAAAAATTTCGTTCTTCATTTTCACCATCATTAAACACTAATGAGAACTTTTGCTATGCTTTAAAAACATTGCCTTGATAAGAATTCTAGGCATGAGAAACACACACGCTAGTATTAATGGGAATGCTAACAATAATGTCCTTGAAAGCCTAACTTGTAATATGGATCAACTGCTCAAGGATTTCTTCAATACACAGAATTTTATGTTCTGAATTATATCCTATATCATAGAGTGAATCAGTAAAGGATTATTGTGGGACAATAAAATAGGACAAGTATTACTAATTAGTAACTCTATTTCCTTATATAGAGTATTCTCTTTATCACTTTTGATTAACCAAGCTGAAATCACAGAATGACTTATCTCAATATGAAATAAAAGTAAATGTAGAAAAACTCTGAATCTCTAATACGAACATGAATCATTAATTTTTCATTGTAATATATCATGAAGTATAGAGCCATGTTTTGCTCTAACACTGAAAAATACCTATTGAAGTGAGCAACCAAAATGATGGAGTAGTTTCACCAGTATTTCAAAATTCTCAGACTATAAACGGTACCAAGAAATGAATTTTCTGAGGAAGACATTAAATTGTTAACTATCAGAGGTTTCTGAACAATTTTCATATCTCTAAGTCCACTTGTTAATAATTATGTCTAATTCTTAAAGATCAAAAACATCCTTTTAAAAATCAGATCTACTTTAGTCAATGATATTTTTCATTAATCTTAATGAAATAACTAATAATGGAAGATGGTTAATATAATTAAAAAGCTGACCTTGAGGAAATATATATGCAGGCGTTCACCAAAATTATTAAATTATATAAAGATGCATAAAAATAGAAGAACATTCATGACCTATTCTTCAGTGAAAACAGAAAAAATTCAACTACATGTCTACTAGGTTTCAGTTGAGTTCAGTTGCTCAGTCGTATCCGACTCTGCAACCCCATGAATTACAGCACATCAGGCCTCCCTGTCCATCACGGACTCCCAGAGTTCATGCAAACCCATGTTCATCAAGTCCGTGATGCCATCCAGCCATCCCATCCTCTGTTGTCCCCTTTTCCTCATGCCCTCAATCCCTCCCAGCATCAGGGTCTTTTTAAATGTGTCAACTCTTCACATGAGATGGCCAAAGTACTGGAGTTTCAGCTTTAGCATCATTCCTTTCAAAGAACACCCAGGGCTGATCTCCTTTAGAATGGACTGGTTGGATCCCTTGAAGTCCAAGGGACTCTCAAGAATCTTCTCTAACACCACAGTTCAAAACCATCAAATCTTTGGCTCTCAGCTTTCTTCACAGTCCAACTCTCACATCCATATACGACCACTGGAAAAACCATAGCCTTGACTAGACAGACCTTTGTTGGCAAAGTAATGTCTGCTTTTCAACATGCTATCTGGGTTTGTCATAACTTTCCTTCCAAGGAGTAAGCGTCTTTTAATTCATGGCTTCAAGCACCTTCTGCAGTGATTCTGGAGCCCCCAAAAATAAAGTCTGACACTGTTTCTACTGTTTTCTCATCTGTTTCCCATGAAGTGATAGGACCAGATACCATGATCTTCATTTCCTAAATGTTGAGCTTTAAGCCAACTTTTTCACCCTCCTCTTTCACTTTCATCAAGAGGCTTTTTAGTTCCTCTTTACTTTCTGCCACAAGGGTGGTATCATTTGCATATCTGAGGTTATTAATACTTCTCCTGGCAATCTTGATTCCAGCTTGTGCTTCTTCCAGCCCAGTGTTTCTCATGATGTACTCATGCATATAAGTTAAATAAGCAGGGTGACAATATACAGCCTTGACGTACTCCTTTTCCTATTTGGAACCAGTCTGTTGTTAAAACTATTCAGTTCAGTTCATTGTGTCGGTGTGTCTGACTCTGTGACCTGATGGACTAAAGCATGCCAGGCCCCCATGTCTGTCCATCATCAGCACTTGCAGTTTACTCAAACTCATGTCCATTGAGTCGGTGATGCCATCTACCCATCTCATCCTCTGTCATCCCCTTCTCCTCCTACCCTCAGTCTTTCCCAGCATCAAGGTCTTTTCCAGTGAGTCAGTTCTTTGCATCATATGGCCACTTCAGCTTCAGTATCAATCCTTCTAATGAATATTCAGGACTGGTCTCCTTTAGGATGGACTAGTTGGATCTCCTTGCTGTCCAAGGGACTCTCAAGAATCTTCAACACCACAGTTCAAAAGCATCTATTCAGTTTTCTGGATTCTGCTGTGGTCCATGCATCTCATGTCCAATTCAAACCACCAGCAAGCCCTGTCATTTCTGCTGCTAAACCTTCACAAATCCATCCATGTTTTCACCCCTGGACTGATGAATGTCTCCTAATGGTTCTCCTAGTGTGATTCTGATTAACTCAGAGGAGGAGGTTCAGATCCTCCACGGAAAAATCTTCACACTGTGACCAACACTGGTGAGGATCTCCTGACCAGCCCTTGCTCAAAGGATGATGAATGGCTCAAAATTACAAATTCTGAACAAAGTAAATGTTTTTTTTTTTCCTTGGGAGGCATTAATAAGTTTCAAAAGCCATCCTTTCATAATATGTCTGCACCAGAATCAAAAATTAGAATTATAAAACATTAAAATTTTCTTTTTTGGCCACACTGTGTGACTACTGGGATTTTAGTTCCCCATCCAGGGATTGAACCCACATCCCCAGGAGTGGAAGTACAGAGTCTAAACCACTGAACCACCAAGGAAGTCTCTATAGAGCATTCAGAATAGTGCAATGCCACATGTCCTCCCTGAGAGTGCAGAATTACTATTCTTTCTTTGTAGGCATGCTGATGTGTGACTACTGGGATTTTAGTTCCCCATCCAGGGATTGAACCCACATCCCCAGGAGTGGAAGTACAGAGTCTAAACCACTGAACCACCAGGAAGTCTCTATAGAGCATTCAGAATAGTGCAATGCCACATGTCCTCCCTGAGAGTGCAGAATTACTATTCTTTCTTTGTAGGCATGCTGCACGGGATTGAAACAATGGAACAGTATTTGCATTTGTACTGTCTTAGAATATAATTTAGCTTGTATATTGCCTATAGATCTGTGGATAAAAGAGAGTTTCCTCACTCATTTTTCTCTCTGGGTTCATGAAAAGGAGGGGAGTACCCATCTGCTTCTACCCCTTTTTATTGCTCTAACCCAGTCTGTTGGGGGCATCAGCTTCATCTGTCACTGAGAGAAAGCAAAACCCAGTGCAAGATTCTCATACAGCTCTAAAAAAGGCTTGCTTTCTCTCTGATCCAGTGTTCATTTTGAAAATGCCTATCCAGTCATCACATACGGATATGAGAGTTGCACCATAAAGAAGGCTGACCGCTAAAGAATTGATGTTTTTGAACTGTGGTACTGGAGAAGACTCTTTAGAATCCCCTGGACAGCAAGAGATCAAATCAGTCAATCCTAAAGGAAATCAATCCTGAATATTCATTGGAAGCCCTGATGCTGAAGCTGAAGCTTCAATACTCTGGCCACGTGATGCAAACAGCCAACTTATTGGAAAAGATGCTGATGCTGGGGAAGGTTGAGGGCAAGAGTAAAAGGGGAGAACAGAGGATGAGGTGGTTGGATGGCATCACCGCTCAAAGGACATGAGTTTGAGCAAACTCTAGGAGACAGTGAAGGACAGGGAAGCCTGGCATGTTGCAGTCTATGGGGTCCCAAAGAGTTGGACCTGACTAATCAACTGAAAAGGAACAACAACATACAGTTTCAATGACCATTCTCCCATGGTAAAGTTCAAACAGGATCAGCAAGGTTTTATAATTGTCACTCCTCATGGTCAAACAGCAGTTCAAATGACAGTATGGTTACTGAGGAGGGAAAAAAACTCTTATACTATATCCTAAGCTTTCCCTGAGACATCCCAGAATGTGAAGTCAATTGGGCCTTAAAAAGCATCACTATGAACAAAGCTAGTGGAGGTGATGGAATTCCAGTGGAGCTGTTTCAAGTCCTGAAAGATGATGCTGTGAAAGTGCTGCACTCAATATGCCAGCAAATTTGGAAAACTCAACAGTGGCCACAGAACTGGAAAAGGTCAGTTTTCATTCCAATTCCAAAGAAAGGCAATGCCAAAGAATGCTCAAACTACCACACAATTGCACTCATCTCACATGCTAGTAAAGTAATGCTCAAAATTCTCCAAGCCAGGCTTCAGCAATATGTGAGCCGTGAACTCCCTGATGTTCAAGCTGGTTTTAGAAAAGGCAGAGGAACCAGAGATCAAATTGCCAACATCCACTGGATCATGGAAAAAGGAAGAGAGTTCCAGAGAAACAACTATTTCTGCTTTATTGTCTATGCCAAAGCCTTTGACTATGTAGATCACAATAAACTGTGAAAAATTCTGAAAGAGATGAGAATACCAGACCACCTGACCTGCCTCTTGAGAAATCTATATGCAGGTCAGGAAGCAACAGTTAAAACTGGACATGGAACAACAGACTGGTTCCAAATAGGAAAAGGAGTACGTCAAGGCTATATATTGTCACCCTGCTTATTTAACTTATATGCATGAGTACATCATGAGAAACGCTGAGCTGGAAGAAGTACAAGCTGGAATCAAGACTGTCGGGAGAAATATCAGTACCCTCAGGTATGCAGATGATACCACCCTTATGGCAGAAAGTAAAGAGGAACTAAAAAGCCTCTTTACGAAAGTGAAAGAGGAGAGTGAAAAAGTTGGCTTTCAACATTCAGAAAATGAAGATCATGGCATCTGGTCCCATCACTTCATGGGAAATAGATGGGGAAACAGTGGAAACAGTGTCAGACTTTATTTTTATGGCAGAAAGTAAAGAGGAACTAAAAAGCCTCTTTACGAAAGTGAAAGAGGAGAGTGAAAAAGTTGGCTTTCAACATTCAGAAAATGAAGATCATGGCATCTGGTCCCATCACTTCATGGGAAATAGATGGGGAAACAGTGGAAACAGTCACTGCAGATGGTGACTGCAGCCATGAAATTAAAAGACGCTTAGTCCTTGGAAGGAAAGTTATGACCAACCTAGATAGCATATTCAAAAGCAGAGACATTACTTTGCCAACAAAGGTTTCTCTAGTCAAGGCTATGGTTTTTCCAGTGGTCGTATATGGATGTGAGAGTTGTACTGTGAAGAAAGCTGAGCACCAAAGAATTGATGCTTCTGAACTGTGGTGTTGGAGAAGACTCTTGAGAGTCCCTTGGACTGTAGGGAGATCCAATCAGTCCATTCTGAAGGAGATAAGTCCTGGGATTTCTTTGGAGGGAATGATGCTAAAGCTGAAATGTCAGTACTTTGGCCACCTCATGAGAAGAGTTGACTCATTGGAAAAGACTCTGATGCTGGGAGGGATTAGGGGCAGGAGGAGAAGAGGATGATCGAGGATGAGATGGCTGGATGGCATCACAGAGTCTGAATGAACTCTGGGAGTTGGTGATGGACAGGAAGGCCTGGCGTGCTGCGATTCATGGGGTCACAAAGAGTCGGACACAACTGAGTGACTGAACTGAACTGAACTGAAGGAACTCTTAACTTCATAGCTAATAGTTAATGATCAGTTCCCACTTGACTAAGGATCTTGACCTGGGATATGTTTTACTAGAAGAAAGGGCCTCCTTAAGGATTAACCCTTTCAGTGTTGATTAACACTTTCAAGGTATTCATGTTCTCAACTGGATCCCGACCTCTTTCATGCAGTCTTCTCTGACACAGGATGGACTTCCTTAACCTTATTATACTTTTCCATAATTCACTGTAGATAGCATTAAATATAATGAACTATCCTGTTACAATGACATATCATAGCTAGTGGTTACATGTGCTTCTCTGGTAGATCAGCAGTAAAGAATGTCTGCCAATGCAGGAGACACAGGTTCAATCCCTGGGTCAGGAAGATCCCCTGAAGGAGAAAGTGGCAACCCACTCTAGTACTCTTGCCTGGGAAATCCCATGGAGAGAGGAGCCCAGCAGGCCACAGTTCACGGGGTTGCAAAGAGTCAGACACAATTTACAAATCAATCAACAACAGTGTTTAGATAAAGTTTACTACCAGAGCCAGGCAACTGCTCTAAGTAATTGATGTATATTAACCCATTAACTGCTGTGAAGACTGGGCACAACAACTTAGTAAGATGGGCACTCTTATTGCCCACACGGCACAGATGAGAAAGCTGGAAGTTCACAGATTGTTGATGAAGTTTTTATTCAGCTAGTGATGAAGGTGTATCTCACACTCAAGGAATCTGCTGCTAGCGATATGCTAAATACTCACTCCTGAAAGAACAACAGAATGAAATAATTGATCATTTCTTTGAGGTAATTCTCTTGTCTTTAGATGATTTTGCATGGAAATTTTTGAACTGATTTTTCAAAGGCATTGCCCAAGTGTGACCTAGCTTCTTTGGGGGACATGAAATAACCACTAAATTGTATTGATTATTCTGCTAAATGGTTCATTTCTAAAATCCTCTCTCTTTTGCTTCATGGGTACCAATTTCTCTCATGGTACAAACTTTCAAAGAAAAATGTGGATTATTTTTATCTCAAATCCCTGCTGCATAGCATTATGGAAAGACCATACACTTCTTTTATTTATACTGTATAGCTGAGTATAATGTCTCTGATTGTGTAAGAAACATGGGAGTTAATGTAGTGGAAAGACTATATGAGTTGGAGCCAAAAAGTCTGGGTATTTTTGTCCTTTTTTTCCTTCATTGCTAGTCACATGACTTTCAGTGTCTGCTTTGATATCTTTGAGCTCAGTTTACTCACATACAAAAAGAGGAAAACAATGCCCAACATTTAAGGCACTATAAAGGGTAAAGAATATCAAAGAAATACAAAGAAAGCATTTTCTTTGTTGAAGTTACTGAATATATGCAAGATATTACATGATACTGAAAGACAGTCCATATGTACTTTATTTCTTTCCAAAGAATGACAGAGGAGAAAGGATGAAAAGACTGTCAGAAAATTGTCCTGGTTTTTTTGGACTAGTCTTGTTCCACAATTAGAATATATCAAAATTTGAGGCTAACTCTCAAGTTCTGTGGATCAGGAATGTTTATGATAGATCATCATAAGAGTCATTGATTTCTTAACCATGTATTAAAGCAATCTGGATACCAATAACAAAAGAATACTTTACATTATATTAGAGAATATCACATCATTAAGGAAGGGACATGTGCTTAGTGCAATAAGCCCTAGACCTAGACTCAGAATGCCTAGGTTTGAATTCAGATTGTGCGATTAACAGCTGTGAGAATTTCATCTAAAAATTGAACACCTCTGAAACTATTTCCTTAGCTCTAACATATTTACCCGAAGGATTGTTACAGCTACTAAATGCGATAGTACATTTTAAAACACGATACCTGGTTAATATGCTAAATGAGTCAGCCGAGATGAAGGCAACTGTCTACTAAACTGAAGCCATTCCGTGCCTAAGGAGTTGGAGTGATCTCATAAAGCAGAGCTCTTGTCATGGCTTGGATGTTTAGTTAATACCATGGAACTGAAGCCCACCACACTGAAAGTTCCTTCCACGATATTTGCCAATTACCTAGCTCATTTATAGCCATTGTTAGCACCTTAGTTTCAGAAAGAGAATATAGATATTTTTCATAATACAGAGTTCTGAATGCACATATGTGACATGGCTGTGAATTCTTTTTAGGAAGGATAATTTCTACTGGCAATTTTTTAAAAACACAAAATTTTAGTATGTTCTACTATAGAACATTGCAATTGGGTGTACTGTTAGGAAAAAAAAAAACAACACAGGCTTTATAGAAGGAAATCGAGTGGCAGATACTGGAAAGCTCCCCCCCCATAATTAAGTTCTAGGAGGCAAGGGTGACTACAATTTCCAGAAATAAAACTAATTTTTAAAACAGTTAAAATATATCAAAGCAGCATGAATTTCACAAGCTGAGACATAATTACTTTTCTAGTTCATAAATAGCGAGCTATATCCTTCCGATTAAAATTTTAGAGGGTACAATAACAGTTTTCACTTCCATAACATACTTGGTTTTAGGATTTACGGTAGTAAATGGCAATGTTACATTTTTGGCCTTGATTGATTTAAAATTGTCCATTCTGCCACTGGTTGTGAATCTAATATATCTATCTGCAAAACCCCAGTGTAAAACACATATTTAGATATTCGTATCATTTGCACTCTCAAAGAACACACAGCACAATTCATTTTACCTGTGTGAATCTTTTCATTAGTTCCTAAGTTAGTTTTAAGCAAATAATGTGATCATGTATCTAAAAGCTCAGTACAAAATTTATGAAACTAAATTTAAACTGTAACTGATTATCTGAGAATAGCATGCACTATTACAATAAAATGTCAGAGTGTCAGAGAGAAAGGTACCTTGTTCAAGGCTTTTCAGGGACCTCTGTGAGACACAACTGACAAAAAGTTACCTATCCTTCATCTACATGGCATGGGATCAGGACTTTGTTTAGAATCAGTTCAGATGAGTTCAGTCACTCAGTCATGTCCGACTCTTTGTGACTCCATAGACTGCAGCACATCAGGCTTCCCTGTCCATCACCAACTCCTGGAGCTTGCTCAGACTCATGTCCATCAAGTTGGTGATGCCATCCAACCATCTCATCCTCTGTTGTCTCCTTCTCCTCCTGCCTTCAATCATCTTTCCCAGCATCAAGGTCTTTTTCAAAGAGTTAGTTCTTCAGTTCAGGTGGCTAAAGTATTAGAGTTTCAGCTTCAGCATCAAACCCTCCAAAGAATATTCAGGATAACTAGGTTTCTGAAGAAAATCTGTAAAGGCTTACATATTGCCTTGGATAGGTATGAACAAGTCATTGTGAAGCATATATAGCTGACTACATTAGCTGACCTCCCTAGCAGCATTTGGGCATTCATTGTATCAAAAAAAAATATATTCAAACAATGACAGTCACTTTTCTATGCATTAGTGATACAGCAGTGAACAAAGCAGAATTACAGCCTCCACTCATACAGCTTACATTCTAGTCATGGAAAACATATTAAATAAATGAGTAAAATGTATGGCATAACAGATGGTGACATGGACAAAAATAAAGCAGAAATGTGTGGGGTTTAGTTGCAGGAAGAAGACTACAATTTCTAAAAGTTTTGTCCAATCCAGTTGGCCGAGAAGTTGACATTTGAGCAAAGATTACTGACATCTGAGTATTCAGTGTATCATCATTGTACCAACCACCGCCAATAAAGGCAACATCTTTATTATCAACTTTTATAAAGTCATTACAATTAAAAGACATCTTTATAACCAATACTGGGTTTATTCTCTGAGGCAAATATTCTTTCCCATTAATTGTATATGTGGAAATAATGAAGCGACAAGTGTTTAAATAACCTGTTCAAAGTCGCTCTCTTGTAACAGGTTGACTAGGACTGGACCACAACCCCCAGTCGTTTGACCCCTCCACTTGTACAATTCCACAGAATCCACCTGCCAGTGCAGGAGATGCAAGAGATGTGGGTTAGATCCCTGGGTTGGGAAGATCCCCTGGAGGAGGAAATGGCAACCCACTCCAGTACTCTTGCTTGGAAATTCCACGGACAGAGGAGCCTGGCAGGCTACAGTCCATAAGATCACAAAGAGTCGAACACGACTGAGCCACACACATGGTGAATATGGAGGTGGGTCACTACAGCCTAATGTGAGTATTAAGTGCCAAAGTCAGTGCCCAATTTGCTGTTTTGCTGTGATTTGGTTGTACTGCGTTTCATGAGTGTCTCAGTAACTCAGTAGAGATTACGCAAAATATACTTCAAATTATAGTATTAAATCCAATTTACACGACTGAGCCACACACATGGTGAATTGGAGGTGGGTCACTACAGCCTAATGTGAGTATTAAGTGCCAAAGTCAGTGCCCAATTTGCTGTTTTGCTGTGATTTGGTTGTACTGCGTTTCATGAGTGTCTCAGTAACTCAGTAGAGATTACGCAAAATATACTTCAAATTATAGTATTAAATCCAATTTCACAGTTGATTTTTGCACTGTTCACCCAACCTGGGGACCGTGAACCTAACCAGATTGCCTGTCTCCTCCTACCTTGCCCCCACTTCACTTATTAGAGAAATGGCTTTCAAATGTAGACATCTAGCTCTAATCCTGTATCATGCAATTTCTTCCCAATTCCTCAGTTGCAGTTAGAACTCATTTCTCTCACCCGTATACTCTCAACCTAGTTGCTTAACTTATGAGATTTTAATGTACGAGATTTTAATTCTACTGAGCTAAGAATATTTATATGGTAGGTTCAATTTTTTTGTTTGTTTTGCTTTGTTTTATAAGCTATTGGATTTTTAAACATTACTTTATTATTCTTATTCTTATTTTACTTATTTTTATTTTTTTGGCCATGCCACACAGCATGTGGGATCTTAGTTTCCTAAGCAGGGATCAAATCCGCACTCCCACATGGAAAGCAGGGAGTATGAACCACTGGACAACCAGATAAGTCCCAGGTTCAATTTTTTTTTCATTTTTGCATGCTACATAGATCTGAATGAAGTTGCTTGAATTGAAATCCAATAGCAAACAATCTCATTTCTCCAACTAGACTCTAAAATGCATAGCAATATGGCCAGATCACTGTCTACTTGTTTACCATATATTGTTGCAGCAACTAACAAGCATACAAAGAAGACAAATAAAATTAACAAAAGTTCATGATATTTAAAATTATAAACTAGTCAAATAGTGACATCTGCACATAGTTTATACAATGAAGGTCTATGAGTTTATAATTATTTAATCCTAAAATGATGCATCTTTGAAAAATGAATTTGAAATAAAAAGAAATACAGCTTTAACTTGAAATAGTATAAGAAATAACAGACTTATTCCTATAACAGACTTATTCCAAATTCATATAATCAAAAGATATATGGCATAAATTAACACAACATTTTAAAGCAAGTATCCTTCAATTAAAAATAAATAAATTTTTATAAAAAGAGGGGAAAACTGAACAAAAGGTACAAATCTGTGGCTTATCTTTTTTCTACTCCTTAAGGAGTGTTACAATTAAATGAAACCTTTGAAAATATGTGCACAGTGAGATACAACTCACATCTATGGTTTAATATATGGACAACCAAACATTAACACGTTCCTCAATAATACAGCTTCATGATATATTCTGAAATCTTCATAGAACTAGGCTGATCATTTCAAAGCCATTTAAAATCTGTCTCATATATATTCTTCAAAATGCTTTTAGTGAGATTGCCAGTTTCTTCTTTTGGGCTTCAAAATTCTGCTATAAAAAAAAGCTTCTTTGAAAAATATTTACTGAGAGTCAACATGTTTTCCTCAATATGTGCTTTTATTCAAAGTTGAAATATACTAAGCCAGGACATTTACCACAAGAAAGCACACAGTTTTGATGTCCATTTATCAGTGCCAACAGCAAGGATACTTGCTTTTTCCAAGTCAGCCTACTTTGTACAAAGACTACTTTCATATTCAGAAAGCATTTTCTTGTATTAAGGTAAATCTTCATGTACTTTTATCTATATATAGTTCCTTTATAACCAAATCTGCACTTCAGTGTTCCTCTTGATTATCATACAGACTCTTTCATTCTTAACCACAGAGCAATGATATTAATATTGCATGCAATCAAGACTTTTAACAAAACAGAACCTAAAGAAAGTGTTCAAGGACCACGACTCTGTCCTATTTATTCTGCAAGTTTATCTTATGAAATAATGTTTAAATTAAATGTGCCAATGACCAGAGCATGAAAATAATTTTGTTATGTGGAAAGTTTGATGAAGACATTTGTTTTCAGTGATAGACTTACTCTTTATTATTAAACTACTTGGAATTTTAATCTTGAGCTATAAGAAAAACAAACTATACAGTATAAAAATAAGCAGATGCCCATGGACCATAACTAGAATTTATCCAAGAGAAAACTGCTTAAATATAATTTTATTATCTAGGTTACTTTTACTTCTACTGGTAATTTTTTTTAAGTAACAGATCATTTTCGAGACCATCATTTTAAGACCTGATCTTTACAAAAACTGTAGGAAATGAGTTTCTCATTCCTCTTGCCATCATCTAGTTTGGTGGCTCATGAGTTCCTATTTATCAAACGAAACTCTGACAATTTAATGAGATTTTGCCACATCTTGCAAAATCCATATATAATTGTCATATACAATACAATGAATGCTACACACAGGCCTGCAATATTCCCTCAAGGAAAAGTTAAAAGAGCAAGAGTAGGTGCTTATCTACATCATTCAAAAGCTTATATTTTTATCTGTGAAATGCCATAGGCATGTGTCATCTTCATTAACTAGTATTTTTGAAGTCTTGTGGTGCCTTTGTAAGGCCAAAAGTTATTTTAATAGCAAACAAAAATTAAGATAATAAATTCTAATGGTTGAGTCATCTCTAACTTATCTAGAGAATAAATTTCCTACAGAAATAAGTTACTTATTTGGTAAATGGCTCTAAGGAACGATGCCATTATCATCAAAGAATTACAGGCTGTTAGAACTAGAATAGGTCTTAGATGCAATCTGGTACTGTTTTTTGTTTTCAAACACAGACAGAGTCATTAAATGACTTGCTTGTCTTATGAAAATGGTCACTGATGAAGTCAAACTTAGATCTCTTAACTGAAGATGATATCTTTCAATTAAATAAAGCTACCTTCCGACTGTAATAATTATACTAACATCTGATGACTATAAGCAATTCCTATATGCCAAGTCTTATTCTAAGCTATTTACTCATTTAGTATTCACAATAACTTATTTCTATTCCTAAGTACTCTGAGTTTTACTATTTTATATATGAAGAAACTCAGACAGCACAGGTTAAGTCATTGCTCTTGATGTAACTTGATAAGACATTGAGCTGTGTGGCTGCAGAGCCCTTGTTCTAAACCATGCTATATGATTGTAAATACTTTGCAGACAGACAACTTTTTCCTATGAACTGTACCAAAAGTGAAGTGAATAGATTTTATCTTTTACTTAGATTAACCTCCAATCTGGGCTTCCCAGGTGGCACGGTGGTAAAGAATCCACCTGCCAATGCAGGAGATGAAAGAGACACAGGTCTAATTCTTACACTGGGGAGATTCCCTGGAGGAGGGTATGACAACCCATTCCAGTATTCATGCCTGGAGAATCCCATGGACAGAGGAACCTGGCAGACTGTAGTCCATAGAGTCACACAGAGTTGGACATGACTGAATTGACTTAGCATGCATGTACTACAAATGGTAATGCCAGTTCACATTCATTACTTCATTCATTTGTCCATTCCATCAACAAATATTTAGCAAGAGCCTACTATCACTAGACACTCTTATGTAGAACAAAATAAAAATTTCTGCTCTCATAAACTCACATTCCTGTGCAGAAAAAAGACAATAAAGAATAAGCATAATGAACACACATTTGATAGTATATTAGACATTAATAAAGACTATGGACAACAATAACAAATAAATAAAAGAAAGAGTTGAAGCAGAAGAAAAACAGAAGACTTGAGAGTCCCTTGGACAGCAAGGAGATCAAACCAGTCAATCCTAAAGGAAATCAACCCTGAATATTCACTGGCATGACTGAAGCTGGAAGTGAAGCTCCAATACTTTGGCCACTTGATGAGAACAACTGACTCACTGGAAAACACCCTGATTCTGGGAAAGACTGAAGGTAGGAGGAGAAGGGGTCAACAGAGGATGAGATGGTTGCATGTCATCATTGACTCAATGGACATGAACTTGGGCAAACTCTAGGAGATGGTGAGGGACAGGGAAGCCTGGCACGCTGCAGTCCATGGGGTCGCAAAGAGTCAGACATACCTTAGTGACTGAACAATAATGATAACAATAACAAAGAAGCAGGTTTGGTCTTATTTGAAGCGTAGAAGGGAAGGTGGTTTGCGATTTTAATTAGTGTGATCCAGATAAGCCTCCTAGAGAAAGTGTAATTTGAATACTTAATGAAGAGTTAACCATGGAACTGTTTGAAAGAAGGGCATTTGAAGACAAGGGAAGAGATCTTGCAAAGGCCACAAATGAGACTATCACTGGGGTTGTGATTGAACATTAGGGGGAGTGGTCAGCGAAGAGAGAAGTGGAAGATTCAGTCAGAGAGACACCAAGACACCAGATGGTGAAGGGTCTTGAAGACCATTACATGTGCCCTGGCCTTTGTTCTAAGTACCGTGGGGAATAATGCTGGGTTCTAAGCAAAGGAGTGACACCTAAGAAGAATCACTCTGGCAGTTACATTGAAAATGAACTGCAGTGAGACAAAAATAGAAACAGGAAGATAAGACAAAGGATTTGGGAATAAGTTAGCTATTAAATAACAGTGGCACAGACCATGGTGATAGTAGCAGAGATGTAAAAAGTGATAAAGAAGTAAACAGTGAGAAATAAAGAGGCTGTGTGACCTGAATAGCAAGTGAAGAAAATTAATCAATTGTGTCATATTCTGTTCAAAGCTCTAGCAAGAGAAGGAATAAAAATTGAACACTGGACTTAGCATCAGTGAAATACAGGTCACTTTGACCATTAGTGGAATGGCAATAGGTAGAAGTAGAAAAAAAAAGCTGGATTCTAGTATTAAATGTTTTATTCTAGTTATTCTCATTATTAATTTATTTGTAATTTCTCCTTATCAATTTGGGGGCTTATGGAGGAAGAGGTCATAGTTGTTTATCTTGATAGACTTCAGGTTTGATAGTTTCTGATCAATATCAAGTGTTCAAGTACTTTTCCTGTTCAAGGAATGAAAACAAGTTATATATAAGGCAAAATTTTATCTTTACTGTAACTTAACTATATAGCTGGACAAACAAAAGTCTGGTTAAGATCAAAACTTCTGAAGCTGTTCAGAGGAAGGAGTACTCTTTGAGGACTGGGGGATCAATCACAAAAGTAGGGAGATTTCAGATGGACTTTGGAGAAGTGTGTCAGTGTGCACACAAGCACAATTACTCTGAAAGACTGCACTGTCACTTTGTTTGATGGCAATGACACTTCTCTCTTAAAAGAAGAAGGAAGAGGAGTTGAATTGTGTCGCCACCCCACAAAAAAATTCATGTTGTAGTCCTAAAACTCGATACCTCAGAATTTCACTGCATTTGAAGATAGGATCTTCAAAAGGAGTGTTGCATTAAAACAAGGTCATACTAACCCAGTACGACTGGTATCCTTATAAAAAGAGGACTTTTGGACACAGACACATACAGAGAGAAGAGCATGTGAAGGGAAGGAAAAGAGGGTCATCAATAAGCCAGAGAGAGGCATGAACTAGATCCCCTCTCACATGCTTCAGAAGGAAATAACCCTGCTAGCACTTTGATCTCATACTTCTAGGTTTCAGAACAGTAAGAAAATTAATTTCTATAGTTTAAGCTGAACAATCTGTGGTACTTTGTTACAGCAGCCCCAGAAAATTAATACAGAATATAAAGTTTAAATGGCTCATCCTTTACACTGCATGTGCAAAAGGATAGGAAGTTTCCCCAAGAGCATGAAAGGTAAACTAAGAAGTTATGAAATTTCTTCTGAGTTTGCAGTGACATCTGTATGCTTGAGTGCTACAATCTTGACTGACTCCACATCCAACTATAGAAGTAAACACTGCTTCTATAATTCAATCGATATAAATAACATTATATTTTAATAATTCCTCAATTGGTCTATACAACTCTATAGCTCTCTGTCTGTATTAGGTAATCAAATCTTGACTATATTTATGCCAATGCTATGTGCTAAGTCGCTTCAGTCATGTCTGACTCTTTGCAACCCTATGCACTATAGCCCCAGAGAAAGAAATGGCACCCCAATCCAGTACTCTTGCCTGGAAAATCCCATGGATGGAGGAGACTGGTGGGCTGCAGTCCATGGGGTTGCTAAGAGTTGGACACGATTGAGCAACTTCACTTTCACTTTTCAATTTCATGCATTGGAGAAGGAAATGGCAACCCATTTCAGTATTCTTGCCTGGAGAATCCCAGGGATGGGGGAGCCTGGCGGGCTGCCGTCTATGGGGTCGCATAGAGTCGGACATGACTGAAGTGACTTAGCAGCAGCAGCAGCAGCAGCATTATAGCCCACCAGGCTCCTCTTGTCCATGGGATTCTCCAGGCAAGAATACTGGAGTAGGTTGCCATGCCCTCCTCCAGGGGATCTTCTCTACCCAGGAATCGAACCGGCATCTCCTATGGTCCCTGCATTGCAGGCAGATTCTTCACCACTGAGCCACCAGGGAAGCCCATGCTCTAGTAATTAAATGCAAACTGTAATTTAAGTTTTAAAAAAGCTTCAGGAGATTTCTTGTTGTCACTGATCCAGTTTGACAAGGTGCCCCACACGTTGTGGGACTGCACGTATACAGGCTCATGTGAGACACGTGTGTACACACACACACAGAGAAAATTAAAATCTATGTTAATAGTAGAGGAGAAGAAAAAGGAAAACCATATTTTGTATGTTAACTTGACAGTCATGGACTGACTTGTTCAGGTTGAAGACGAGTTAGCATCACTATGGAATTTCTCTTTCCATAACTATTAGAGGGTCTGAAGAAATCACATGCCAGTTGATGAATGCATCCTTTCAGTTTTTTAAGTGTTGCCAAACGGTGTTAAGAGAGAAGAATATTAAATTGCACCAGGCTCTTCTCTAAATTCGTTGGAACAGCTGAATTAAAACCACTAAGTCAAGCAGAATCTTACTCAGCAGAAGGTGTATCTTATTACATGTGGAAGCCTCCTAAATATCATTAAATGTGGTATTTGGTTCTAAAATAAAATACCAGAAGACTAGTATAAAATTATTCCTCTCACTAAATCATTGCTATAGTTCGTCTTAAATCAGGGCTAAGCTAGAGTTTTGAATATGCAGGATCGTGCCCGTGGTGAGAAGAAGATAAGACAGGTTATTACAAAGCTATGCCACATTCCTGGCCTCTGTGGTGCTGGTTACTAAGGACAAAGAGTATCCTGTGACTGGGGTGGTGTGTGGTATAGAAGCAGCTTCTGCTCAGGAGCTGTGGCAAAGGGAGTGTAGAGTTTGGATAGAGCCTCATAGGAATGCACACCACAGTCCTAGTTCTTGGCAACGTCTTCTGTGTTAATACTTGCTCCTATTTTAAAGAACAACCTCGACTATCTCTTTGATATAGATCAGTGCTGTGTAAAGACATACATAAACCAAATACTTAACATCATCTAGTAACTACATCAGTTAAAGTAAAAAGAAACAGGTGAAATTAATGTTAACTATACATTTAATTTAATATGTCCCCAAGATTCTCATTTCAATATGTTTATATATCGAAAATATTAATGAGACATTTTACATTCTTTTTTCTTTCAATACAAAAATTTTGAAATCTAGTTTCTTTTACACTTAGTGAAGTGAAGTTGCTCAGTCGTGTCTAACTCCTTGCGATCCCATGGACTGTAGCCTACCAGGCTCCTCTGTCCATGGAATTTTCGAGGCAATAGTACTGAAGTGGATTGACATTTCCTTCTCCAGTGGATCTTCCTAACCCAGGGATCGAACCCAGTTCTCCTGCATTGTAGACAGACACTTTACAGTCTGAGCCACCAAGGAAGACCCTTAGAGTACATATCAATTCAGATTAGTCACGTTGGGTTCAAGTGGAGCTAGTGGTAAAGAATCCACCTGCCAATGCAGGAAACATAGGAGATGCAGATTCATCCCTGGGTCAGGCAGATCCCCTGCAGGAGGAAGTGGCTAACCCACCTCTGTATTTTTGCCTGGAAAATTCCATGGACAGAGGAGCCTGGTGGGCTGTACAGTCTGTGGGGCTGCAAAGAGTCGGACAAGACTGAGTAGCCGTGTGTTCGACAGCCAGATGTGTTTAATGGTTACTATGTGTGGCTACTGACAACAGATGTTGGACTCTATTACTGATGAATACCTAGAAGGTGAAGGCATATTAAAAAAAAACAACAGTGAAGCTAAATGAATGCCTATTGGTATCTTAATTAACCTAAAGTGTCCACTTTTCCTGATCTTGTTACTTACTTATAACTTACTTTTTGTTGCCAAATTTTGGTGTTGTAGAGAATGTAAAGATGGGTACAATAAAGGACAGAAACGTTATGGACCTAAAAGAAGCAGAAGATATTAAGAAGAGGTGGCAAGAATAAACAGAAAAACTATACAAAAGAGATCTTCATGACCCAGATAACCACTATGGTGTGATCACTCACCTAGAGCCAGACATCCTGGAGTGTGATGTCAAGTGAATTTTGGGACGTATCACTAGGAACAAAGTTAGTGGAAGTGATGGAATTCCAGCTGAGCTATTTCAAATCTTAAAAGATGATGCTACGAAAGTACTGCACTCAATATGCCAGCAAATTTGGAAAACTCAACAATGTCCACAGACTGGAAAAGGTCAGTTTTCATTCCAATCTCAAAGAAAGGCAATGGCAAAGAATGCTCAAAGTACCACACAACTGCATTCATCTCATATGCTAGCAAAGTAATGCTCAAAATTCTCCAACCTAGATTTCAACAATATGTGAACCAAGAACTTCCAGATGTTCAAGCTGGATTTAGAAAAGGCAGAGGAACCAGAGATCAAATTGCCAACATCCTCTGGATCACAGAAAAAACAAGAGTGTGCCAGAAAAACATGTACTTCTACTTTACTGACAATGCCAAAGCCTTTGATTGTGGGGATCACAACAACAAACTGTGGAAAATTCTTCAACAGATGGGAATACTAGACCACCTTACCTGCCTCCTGAGAAATCTGAATGCAGGTCAAGAAGAAACAGTTAGAACAAGACATGGAACAACAGACTGGTTCCAAATTGGGAAAGGAGTACATCAAGGCTGTATGTTGTCACCCTGCTTATTTAACTTATATGCACAGTACATCATGAGAAATGCCAGGCTGGATGAAGCACAAGCCGGACTCAAGATTACCAGGAGAAATATCAATAACCTCAGATATGCAGATGACACCACCTTTATGGCAGAAAGTGAAGAGAAATTTAAAAGCCTCCTGATGAAAGTGAGAGAGGAGAGTGAAAAATCTGACTTAAAACTCAACATTCAAAACAACAAAGATCATGGCATCTGGTCCTATTATTTCGTGGCAAATAGATTTTCTTGGGCTCCAAAAAGCACTGCAGGTGGTGACTGCAGCCATGAAATTAAAAGATGTTTGCTTCTTGGAAGAAAAGCTATGGCCGATCTAGACAACTCATTGAAAAGCAGAAACATTACTTTGCTGACAAAGGTCCATATAGTGAAAGCTATGGTTTTTCCAGTAGTCATGACAGATGTGAGAAGAATGCCAAAGAATTGATGCTTTTGAACTGCGGTATTGGAGATCTTGAGAGTCCCATGTACTGCAAGGAGATCAAACCAGTCCATCCTAAAGGAAAACAGTCCTGATATTCATTGGAAGGACTGATGCTGAAGCTGAAGCTCCAATACTTTGGCCACCTGATGCGAAGAACTGACACATTTGAAAAGACCCTGATGCTGGGAAAGATTGAAGGCAGGAGGAGAAGGGGACATCAGAGAATGAGATGGTTACACAGTATCACCAATGCTATGGACATGAGTTTGAGAAAGCTCTGAGAGTTGGTGATGGAGAGGGAAGCCTGGAGTGTTGCATGCAGTCCATGGGGTCGCAAAGAGTCAGACATGACTGAGCAACTGAATTGAACTGAATTGAGCAACCATAAAGTTTATGTGAAAGATCTTTAGACTGAAATCTTGACTCACTTCAGTTTCTTTGCCAGTGGATCTGAACTATGATTAGACTTTAAGGATGAATAAGGAGTGGATTATATTTATTTGAATCATAGGAGAAGAGATTTTCTTCTTCAAGGAAAATAGACAAGAGTCATAGAGTTGTAATAATTATGAGAATCTGAAGGGTCTGTCACTGAAAAGGTATTTTGACCCAGTGCACTCAAACCTGAGATATGGGACAAAGATGATCAAGGGAAAAAAATTAAAACTTGCAGGTATTGGCATTGGAAGTTTCACTGAAGATGGGAGAATCCTAGGGACACAGGTCAAGTCTGCCATCACTGGGCACTGACAGTGGTACTGATGCTTAAGCAAGTATGAACAGAAGGGCCTTCTGTGGACGTCTGTAAAAATTAGGTGTAGAAGATGAAACAATGATAAATGTGAGGGGAAGAAACCGATGACTGATTTAGAAGCCAAAGGGAATAACTCGGTGAGCACATAGTAGACGTCATCTGATAATAGACACTAGTCTTGAAATGCATTTAAAGATGCTTAAGTCCCTGAACAGTAAGAAAAAACTGAACCAGATAAGTCCCATTTTGACCATTATCATGATCTCAATTTGCCTCCAGCCAGAAATTAAAAATAGAGAAATCAAGTATTAGTGATAATCTGAGGTAGAACAAATTTTTTGGACTAACTCTTGAGAATATTTAGAATACTGAACTCATAAATTCTTGAAACAAAACTGCTCATACTGAGACAAGGTATCTTTTAATTTTTTCATTGCTTATTAAATACATCAGTATATAATATTAGCTCACTGATTAAAAGATGGCCAAATCATTTGTGAAAACATTTTTTTTCATTCCCTTAGTTAAATAGGGCAGATAATTACAGCATGCAAAATACCAGTTGCATACAAAGGAAATGGCAAGGCACTCCAGTATTCTTGCCTAGAGAATCCTGTGGACAGAGGAGCCTAGTGGACTGCTGTCCATGGGGTCGCACAGAGTCGGACACGATTGAAGTGACTTAGTATGTAATTACATTCAAGTGTCATGTCAAGTTATTTAAATAAAACAGTAATCATTATCTTCAGAGGAAGGAGTGTTCCTGCAGAATGTAGCTGGAAAAACAATTAAGGACCTAACCTATGACAAATACCAAAGCAACATTTACTGGGGAAAAGAAAATCATGTTGATTGCCAGCAACAGAACCAGAAGCATCTGCTTACCAAACCAATCTAAAACGCAGAGCTTAGCTTCAGAAAGAAACGGGCTCCTAAAATATTTTAGGGAGTACACAACAATCACACCTATTCTAAAAGTGTATCTTAGGACTTACTGATTTACAACTGTTCATTAAAAGGGAATAAAAACTAAAGTCTTAATCTAAAATCGCTCTCTAGTTTCCTAAATCTTGATGCATTAAGGTAAACAGGTAAGATAGACAATGGGTGTAAATATCACTCTGCTAGAAGAACTTCTTGGCAAGAAACTGTGCTATTTTACATAAGGCAAAATAAATTTAGAGGTCACTCTAAAGAGCAATTTACATTAAATTCTTAGGACTTTGCAGATGCATAGAGGTATAAGAAACTGCCTAGTTTAAACCATGTAACATAGTTGTATACTCATAGAAGATACTGAGTAAATACTTCTACCCACTCTAGTATTCTTGCCTGGAAAATTCTATGAACAGAGGAGCCTGGTAGGCTACAGTCCATGGAGTGGCAAAGAGTCCGACCCGACTGAGCAACTGAGCATAAGGAAAGGCTAGACTACATGCTCATTTGTCAAAATCATTTATAGTGGGTAACTTTCTAAGCGTTCTTATATAATCCAACGAAGGGTGAGCTATCATTAAAAAACATATGCCTTCCCTATGTGTGTAATTTATAACAAGATTGACAGATAACCCAAAAAAATACACATCACGAGGAAAAGAGACTTAGCCAAAGAAATGCCAGACAGTGAGAAAAGCAAAGGAAAATTCAGATGAACTGTTTGTAAGAGAGGTGCCAAAGTTTCCATACGGGCAATGTGGTAACACTATATATAGACATATACCAAGCATTTTAATAGGCAGAATTCACTAGGAGCTGAAAACAGTAGGTGTTAGAAAACCATTTGCTCATTATTATTGTTCCTTTGGGCCAAACATACATATAAAAGAAAAAAATGCTATCCATTGGAACAAATCCAAAAGGAAATTTTTTTAATGAGCCTAATATATTCTAAGTAAATGATACTGTTCCCAGGATAATTAGTGTCCTAAAGCATCTGTTATCTCGCCAGGGAAAAAAAAACCTAATTTTAACTCCTGACACTCTAAAACATTTAGAAACCTGCAAATGACACCCTCATGCCATGAAGAAACATACAGTCCAGGGTAATTGCAATCGCAAAGTTAAATGGAGCTTGGAGAGGTAAGCGTTTCATCGGACACTGCTATTAGACATGAATTTGCTATTAATTAAAGCAGATTTGGCAGCTGAACTACCTACCTATTAACAGAAAGTGGAATTTTAAATTATCACTGTATACATGTGATATAAAAGACATAAAACACAGTGAGACCACAAAAATGTTTCATTTTCTATTTTCTTTAACAACATGTATAGCCTACTTTAGGTTTTTTATGTAAAATCCAGTGAGATGGAGTTCTGAGGACTTACAGAGGAGAATGCCAGAAAATATGTCCTGACTCAAACAGATCTCTTCTTTTACGAATAAAAAAATGATAGTTCTTCAGGCAATACATGTTTCCTCCTCCCCAGTTATGTGACACATAGCTTAGAACAAGAAAAAATTCTCTATGGAAGGTTAACCTTTACTTGTGGCAGAAACTGCTAATTGTCTCCCAATATATGTGTTTCCTGCTGCTGCTGCTGCTATGTTGCTTCAGTCGTGTCCAGCTCTGTGCAACTCCATAGACAGCAGCCCACCAGGCTCCACCATCCCTGGGATTCTCCAGGCAAGATCCTAATTGTTTTAAATAGGAATATAAGTCAAATACTTATATGGGCACATGACTATATGAGAGACCAGAGAATATATAGTGAGAAAACAAAAACAGATGACTCTGATAAAGGCTGATACATTTCAGTAAAGTAGTGGAAAAAAATACAAATATCAGAGAAATAAAGAAAAGATAAGACAATATTAGAGCAGACTAAATTATAAGACACAGGTGCACCAGAAAACATGAAAGAAAAAAAATTTACAAGAGTTAAATGATTTTAATAAAATGATAGATATGGAAATCAGACAATGGAACATGCAAAATATTAAAGTATAAATTACAAGGACACTTTCCAAACTAAGGAATAATCAGATTTAAGGATACAGAAGATACACCCTATTGTAGGACCATTTCACAATGAGATGTATCCCAGGTACATTATTGTATTTATTAGCCAATGAAAAAATTCTTTGGGTGGTCAGGCATGATTAAATCACTTTTAAGCAATTAAAACTTGGTCAGATCTCAGTTTTCTTCACCACAATATTCAACTTAAAAAAAAAGTAAAAAATAAAAAGGTGACAAAGTCCTCAAAGACATAAAATTTGATCTAATAATTTTCCACTCATAGTTTTCAACAAGCAAAACCGAACTCATATTGCTATGAGCTCATCTTGAAGAAGTGACTTGTATAATAAATAATTTTTGCCAAAGATGAAAGAATGGGAAAAACTATAGCAAAATGAGATGATGTGAACATTGAATCTATTTAACTAAAACATATGGGAGCAGGGTTATAGAACTTTTATATATGTCACAAATCCCGATGGTGTAATAATCTAACAAAATGGGCAGAAGAAAGAAAAAAGATTGGAAATTTTATAATGTACTTTCGAGTTACTTTTTCTCTTATACCTAGCTGAAAAACTATTACTTAAAACTGGGAACTTGGAGAAGTTTCAGTTTGCTTAACAGCATATAGGTATGCATTAAGACATACAACATTGTCAAACTGGTGTGAAGAAAAAAAGCTAATGGCAGAAACATGCCAATATAATCATTGTTCTTTCCAGGGAGTAAACAGATATTTGTGTAATATATAGACAATTAAGAATTTTATATAAATTGGCTAAGTTTAGACATACCTCCTTATGTAAAAGTAATGTTTTACATATTATCAGAAGAAACACATGCAAATCAAAGGAAACAGATGTCCCCAAAACCAAATGCTGAATCAATATATTATACAAAGTAAAAGCATACTGTATTGTAAAAGAACATGAGATAATTATCATATTAATCATAACACATATTGTAAATGGAATAAACTCAACTATTTTTTATAAAAGAAACT
>SJYC01033034.1:0-14708 GCA_006408675.1 Madoqua kirkii | reverse complement strand
CTCATATTAATCTAGAAAAATGAAATAAAAAGTTAACACATAAAGAACTTTGAAAAAGAGTAAAACAAAAGATCTAGGAAGGCCAATTGAGGAATTAAAATAAGAAAAATATAATAATATTATAAATCACTAGAAATAGTAACAAAATAATAAACCATTAGCTAAATAAAGTTTAAAAAACAGATTCATAAGAAATTATGTAGCTCAAATCTTATGAAAACATATTTTAAAACAGATGTAGTATTTGATATTCTAGATAATGTAATTTATCAAATATCAGAAAATGTAGGAAATTTCCACCACTCAATTTACAAGTTTAGAGACATTTTTTTTATTGCAGTGATTGCATGAGTGGGTACTAATGGCATCTGGTAGGTAGAGATGCTGCTAAATATCCTTTTTTCTGTTTTTCAGTACCAGTAAGCATGCATAGGTCAGGGTTGTAAAACTGTCCAGAAATGTTAATAGTATTGAAATTCCAGGTATTGCTAATTATGCTGGTTTGTAGACTCTGCTTTGTGTAGCACTGTTATAGAGCAAGAGTCAACAGGGTTTTTTCTCTAAAGAGTCAGAGAGCATACATTTTTAGTCTTTATGGATCATACACAATCACTGTTGCACATTCAGTGTTTATTTATACAACTCTTTAATATATATGTAAAGCTATAAAGAAAGCTGAGCACCGAGGAATTAATGCTTTGAACTCTGGGAGCACTCTTGAGAGTCCCTTAGACTGCAAGGAGATAGAACCAGTCAATCAAAGGAAATCAGTCCTGAATGGTCATTGGAAGGACTGATGCTGAAGCTGAACCTCCACTACTCTGGCCACCTGATATGAAGAACTGACTCATTGGAAAAGACCTTGATGCTGGGAAAGATTGAATGCAGGAGGAGAAGGGGACGACAGAGGATGAGACGGTTGGATGGTATCACCTACTCAATGGACGTGAGTTTGAGAAAGCTCTGGGAGCTTTATATATATATAAACTATTCTTAGCTCATGTTGTTTTTGTTAAGTTGCTAAGTCGTGTCTAACTCTTTTGTGACCTCATGGACTGTAGCCCACCAGGCTTTTCTGTCCACAGGATTTCCCAGACAACAATACTAGAGTGGGTTGCTATTTCCATCCTCAAGAGATCTTCCTGACCCAGGGACTGAACCCACATTTCCTACCTTGGCAAGGGTTTCTTTACCATGGAGCCACCAGGGAAGCCCATCTTAGCTCACTGACCTTATCAAAATAGACCCTTTCATAAATAATAGGATTATAGATTTCTTGAGGAGTAGTACAAATACACAGAATGTAAATTCTTCCTGAACATGATAAAATATATCATTCTTAGTCCTAAACTAACCCTCAAAATTAATGACAAATTCTAGCAGGTCATTAATTTCAGGCACAAGTAGAAGATCTTCAGTATTACCACTATTGTTTCACACCTTTTACTGATGATAGTCAATATAGTTATACAAAATTAATAAATTGTTCTTCTAAAGGTTGTCAAGCAGAAGCATAGTAGAAACCAGCTATATGATCACCATATCTACTTTGTGTTTTTAGTTTGAAAGTGTTAGTTGCTCAGTCATGTCTAATTCTTTCAGACCCCATGGACTGTAGCCCGCCAGGCTCCTCTGTCCATGGAATCTTCCAGGCAAGAATATTGGTTGGGTAGCCATCCCTTCTCCAGGATATCTTCCCAACCCAGGGATTGAACCCTGGTTTCCTGCATTACAGACAGATTCTTTACCATCTATTTGATACACATAAAAACTAAATTTCCTAACAGGCAAGTTCAGTTCAGTTCAGTTCAGTCGCTCAGTTGTGTCCGACTCTTTGCGACCCCATGAACTGCAGCATGCCAGGCCTCCCTGTCCATCACCAACTCCCGGAGATCACTCAGACTCGCATCCATCGAGTCAGTGATGCCATCCAGCCAGCTCATCCTCCGTCGTCCCTTCTCCTCCTGCCCCCAATCCCTCCCAGCATCAAAGTCTTTTCCAGTGAGTCAACTCTTCGGCCATATATGAATTCTACAAGTAAGACAAAAGCAGAAGTGAGGTGTACTAATTCCAAGTCTGTCTAATAAAAGCATTCCAGGTGACCCAAGTTCTCTCTTCCCATATGTGCCAGCTGGATACTAAGAATCCCATGTAGAAATCTGAAACCCAAGAACAGGGCTTGGTTGGCAAACCTGCTCAAGGGCCAAGACTGGCCCACCACCTGGTGTTGTAAATTAGGTTTTATTTCGATCATACTTACTCATTTACATATTGTCGACGAGCGCTTTCAAGCCACAGCTGAGCCATTGTGAAAGAGACTGTATGGTCAGTAAATCATAAAATATTCATGGTCTGGCCCTGCACAGAAAAATATTTTGACAATCTTTGCCCTAAGATGATGGAAATAGAAAATGCATATTCAGTCTCTCAGTCATGTCCAGCTATACTCAAATCTATGGACTGCAGCCTACCAGATTTCTCTATCCATGGGATTCTCCAGGCAAGAACACTGGAGTGGGTTGCCATTTCCTCCTCCAGGGGATCTTCCTGACTCAGGGTAATAGAAGACAGAAGAAACTTACATCTCTGAGTTATTCCTTGGGTAGAGCCACCCCACCTCATTATACTGTATCCAACCGTATCCTAAAATAAAGCTTTATTTGTTTAAGCCTTTGAGATTTAGAGCTTACTTCAGAAGCTGGTTAGGGTTGGTTATATTGGGAAGGTAAAATTATGATCAGATATGAAGAGTACATGTAATATCCAAGGAAAGCAATTCTGAAAATTTGTGCATAATGAGAACAGAGTATATAAAGGCAGCTGGGTTCAAAATTAATTAAAAGAATTAATGGTATCTATATAAATAAACAATCACCAGTAATCATTTAATAAAAGGTTTGGCTATAAAGTTGTAGCCAAAAATGAGGAATACTTGAATTTTAACCTGAAATGTGGGAAATCTATCTGAGTAAAACTCAAAAAAACTTACTTGGACATACCAAAGAAACATATCATACCTTTATGGAAATATTTAAATTATAAAGATGTCAATTTTCAACAAGTTGATAGAGAATTTTAACTTCTTCATAATAAAACAGCCATAAGATTTATTTTCTCAGTTAGACAACCTTATTTTATATTTTATGTATACATAGAAACATGCAAAAGTAACTAGGATCTATATATCACAGTTCAGTTCAGTACAGTTCAGTCACTCAATGGTGTCCAACTCTGCGACGCTATGAATTGCAGCACCCCAGGTCTGCCGGTCCATCACCAACTCCCCGGAGTGGATGCAGACTCATGTGCATTGAGTCAATGATGCCATCCAGTCATCTCATTCTCTGTTGTTCTCTTCTCCTCCTGCCCCCAATCCCTCTCAGCATCAGAGTCTTTTCCAATGAGTCAACTCTTTGCATGAGGTGGCCAAAGTACTGGAGTTTCAACCTCAGCTTCAGTCCTTCCAATGAATACCCAGGACTGATCTCCTTTAGGATGGACTGGTTGGATCTCCTTGCAGTCCAAGGGACTCTCAAGAGTCTTCTCCAACACCACAGTTCAAAAGCATCAATTCTTCGGCACTCAGCTTTCTTCACAGTCCAACTCTCACATCCATACATGACCACAGGAAAAACCATAGCCTTGACTAGACGGACCTTTGTTGGCAAAGTAATGTCTCTGCTTTTTGATATGCTATCCAGGTTGGTCATAACTTTTCTTCCAAAGAGTAAACATCTTTTAATTTCATGGCTGCAATCACCTTCTGCAGTGATTCTGGAGCCCCCAAAAATAAAGTCTGACACTGTTTCCACTGTTTCCCCATCTATTTCCCATGAAGTGATGGGACCAGACGCCACAATCTTCATTTTCTGAATGTTGAGCTTTAAACCAACTTTTTCACCTTCCTCTTTCACTTTCATCAAGAGGCTTTTGAGTTTCTCTTCACTTTCTGCCCTAAGGGTAGTATCATCTGCATATTTGAGGTTATTGATATTTCTCCTGGCAATCTTGACTCCAGCTTGTGCTTCTTCCAGCCCAGCGTTTCTCATGATGTATTCTGCATATACATTAAATAAGCAGGGTGACAATACACAGCCTTGATGTAGTCCTTTTCCTATTTGGAACCAGTCTGTTGGTTCATGTCCAGTTTTAACTGTTGCTTCCTGATCTGCATATAGGTTTCTCAAGAGGCAGGTCAGGTGGTTTGGTATTTCCACCTCTTTCAGAATTTTCCACAGTTTATTGCGATGCACACAGTCAAAGGCTTTGGCATAGTCAACAAAGCAGAAATAGATGTTTTTCTGGAACTCTCTTCCCTTTTCCATGATCCAGTAGATGTTGGCAATTTGATCTCTGGTTCCTCTGCCTTTTCTAAAACTGGCTTGAACATGTGGAAGTTCACAATTCATGTATTGCTTTAGCCTGGCTTGGAGGATTTTGAGCATTCCTTTATTATATCACAACTTACACTAAAATAAATGACATGAATGAGTGAAATTAAAGTAAAAGAATAAAACACAAAAGTACTAGCAGAAAACAAGGGAAATTTATTTTAATAATCTCAGCGTGTAGAAGAACTTCCTAAGTATGATGCAATACCCAGAATCCATTATTTTAAAAAGTTTAAAAATTCCATGTCTATAAATTCCACCAATATCTCTCTCTCCTATAAACAAGTGCAGATACATACACAGGACACACAGACACACACACACACATATACGCACACACTTGCATATATGGGCTTTCCTGATGACTCAGCAAGTAAAGAATCCGCCTGCAATGAAGAGAGACACAGGTTCGATCCCTGGTTGGGAAGATCCCCTGAAGAAGGAAACGGCAACCCACTCTAGTACTCTCAACTAGAAAATCCCATGGACAGAGGATCCTAGTGGGTTACATTCCATGGGGTCATAAAGAGTTGGACACAACTGAGCACAATGTAAGACCAAGGCATTTATATATAAATACACATACACACATATACATATGTATATATACAGCCGTGTATGTGTTTTTAGTGATCAGAATAAGTAGTCAAATATAAAGAAATATCTTAAATTTTTTTCAGCAGATTGCCAAAAATAAAAAGTTTGACAACACGTAATGTTAGAGAGAGCCTGAATAAAAAGATACTTGTAATACCTTGCTAGCAGTGAAGTAAGTTGGTGAAATTCCCATAAGTGACCATTTGCATATATCTACTCAATGGTAAAGAATCTGCCTGGCAATGCAGGAGAAAAAGGAGATGTAGGTTTGATCCCTGGGTGTAAGAGATCACCTGGAGAGTAAATGGCAACCCACTTCAGTATTCTTGCTTGGGAAATCCCAAGGACAGAGAAGCCTGGAGGGCACATTCTATGAAGTCGCAAAGAGTTGGCCAGGACTGCACGAATACAGCAAAGATCCCTATTGTGGATATACAGATACATTCAACATTTAGATATATTTAACATATAGTTATACAATTTATATATATATATATATAACATGGTATATTTTACAGATATTAGATGCATGAAAAATTTTTATGCTTTTCTACCACTCACTGGTATGTTCAGTTCAGTCGCTCAGTCATGTATGACTCTTTGCAACCCCATGAATCGCAGCACACCAGGCCTCCCTGTCCATCACCAACTCCCGGAGTTCACTCAAACTCATGTCCATCGAGTTGGTGATGCCATCCAGCCATCTAATCCTCTGTCATCCCCTTCTCCTCCTGCCCTCAATCCCTCCCAGCATCAGAGTCTTTTCTAATGAGTCAACTCTTCGCATCAGGTATATATGCAAATAGCTGCATCATAATCTGGAGTTTAGAGAAAAAGACTATTTGTAAAAGACAGTAAAAGAATAAATAAGCAAAAAATAAAACATTTGTAAAGCTGGGCATAAAGAACAAAAATATTAAAAAGTAATCTGATACTTTTATAAGATCTATTTTTATAGACTGTATAACTTACACAAAGTCATTACCAACCAGAGAACTGGAATGGATGGTTAGAGCCCTCAAACATTAGAGATACCTAAAATATTGTAAATAAGAGTCATAATAAGAATTCATTACAAACTGTTAAAATCAATGATTTTTCAAAGGTCAGACATTATAAAAACAAGAAATCTCAATAAAGCTAGAATTCACAAATTCATATAGACTAGGATTTCCATACTGCCTGTCAGCTATTCTAATCACAATATTAACTACTTGGAAATTTCAGGAAGGCTGTTACTAAAATAGCTTCAAATATTTTATTTTAAATATGCCCCTCAGCTGCTGGATTAATACAGTTTTGCGCCTTTGGTTTTCAGGCTGGAAAATGAGATGAAGAACTCAGTGATGCAGAAAAGGCATAAAGTTTCTCTTCCTTTAAAGGTAGCAGTCTGTGGTTATTAAAACTCCGAGTTCTCCTTGAGTCAGATTGGCTTCAAGGCACATAATTCAAATACACATCCTTCCAGCATCAGAGAAACACAATACACTAAATTTTGTCCTTAACCAGCTGAAGACACTGTTTTGGGATAGGCACTCTAAAAATTATTTTTTTCCTAGAGAAATAATGCATGCAAGACTCTGAATGACCACAGCTTTTTTATCATGGTCACATGAGTTAAAACTCTATTTAACTAATAAAGTAGGTCCTTTCAACTAACTGTTTCACTAGTTCCTTGTAAGAGGGATCCCCATGTTAATTATTAATGAGCAATTAATACAGAAGCTGTGCAGTCACTGGTCTGCTCTCTACAAGTTTATATTTGCTTAAAATTTTCACAACATATTAATATAATTAATCATACACCATGGGCTTATTCTTGATTAACATTTTTTGTTATCAAAAATAACATCTAGCAATTTTAAAGATGGATGTGAGTATGATTCATGTCTGAAGTTATCTGACAACTGGAGAAAAGAATCTGGCACCCCGGGCATGCAGACCACACTTGCAGCAACCCTCGTAAAACAGTACCCTGGTAAGCTTTATTTACTCCTGCTCAGGTGAGCTACATATTAAAGTACTGAAGATCAAGCAAATTAATCTCTCAGTGACTATTATTTTTTCCAGTCACCAGTCATAAAATTAATTTTTATCTGTTTTAAGAAGGGTTTAAACTGAGATACATTTTACAGATAAAAATCTAGCACAAAATAAATAAAAGTAAAATAAAGCAATAAAACTGAGGTGGAAGGAAAATGAGGGAAGGAAAACAAAATGAAGTATGGAAGGAGATTAGTATATACATTGTAATTGCATGCCTTAAATCCTGTGTAAGCAGCCTGAACTGAAGGGTCAATGTTCTCGAAAACTAACAGTTGTTCTCTGGGCTGGGAGTATCCCCTGGAGAAGGAAATGGCAACCCAGTCTGGTATTCTTGTTTGGGAAATCCCATGGACAGAGGGGCCTGAGGGGCTACAGTCCATGTGGTCACAGAAGACTCAGACACAGCTGAGTGACTGAGCACACACATAGGCATCTGACTCTTTGAAGGTTTAGTTTAATCACAGGATCTATGAGAAAATTTTAATAATGATAAGGTTATACAGGATTAATTTCCTAATATATGATGTTATTAAAAGGAGTTACTGTGATATTTATGTACTTTAAAGTCATGGAAACTTCACCCTTGGAAATTATATAGTAGAGAGCAATGTATAATTTGCTCTGTGGTTGGTGCCAAGGCTCAGGATCAGTCCACCTGCGTTCAGGCTCCTGGCTGGCCCAGAATAGATCATCCTAAGAAAATGAGAACTCAGCTGGAAGCAGTACTCTCCTAGGGTAGGTCAGCATAATACTGGTCAACTCAAGTCAAGGTTTAGGGAACATGATGAAGATGTCTGGACTTTGGAGCACTACTTATCCTGGAAAGTCCTCTATAGTAGCTTGTCAATGGTTATTTGCCTGTTTTTTGTGTGTTTTTGTTTGTTTGTTTGTTTGTTTGTTTTGTTTGTTTTGTTTTGGCTGTGTCTGGTCTTAATTGTTGCACACTGGCTCTCCAATGCAGTGCACAGGCTCAATTGCTCCATGTCATGTGGGATCTTAACCCCCCGACCAGGGATGAAACCCGTGTCCCTGCATTGGATAGCATTTCTCAACCACTAGAACAACAGTGAGTCCCAATCTTCTTATATAAGGCTATTTGTCCTCTTTTTAAAAATTTTCAACGTCTTTAATGAGATATAATTCATCTAAGGTGTACTATTTAGTGGTTTTTAGTATTCAGTCATGCAGCTATCTGTATAACTTCAGAACATTTTCACCATGCCTCAAAGAACTCCCTACTTCAAACTCCATACCCACAGTAGTCAAGCCCAGTCTAATGCCCAGTTGTTGCCTAAGTGGGTCTTCTGAAAGTGGGAGAACATTATAGATTCTTTCCCATTGAGTTACCTGGGAATCCCAAAGAGTCATATAGACACTTATTAATAGATGGCCCTCCTTCCCCATCACAGAATTGTTTTTATTGGATTCTAATTTGACTTGATGTCACATGCCTACACCTAGAAGTATCATAAGATAAAGGCCTGTGAAAACTAACTTGTCACTTATCCTAAGGATGTTTTCTATCATATTATACTGTTATTCTCAAAATCATCCACAAAATAAATTGAGTCATTATAGATGTGCCTGTTCTGGGCATTCCATGTAAATGGAATATACAATATGTGCTTTTTTGCAACTAGCTTCTTTCATTTAGCATAATGTTCTTTTTTTGACATAACATTTTTTTTTATATTAGAGTATACTTGATTAACAGCATTGTGTTATTTTCAGGTATACAGCAAAGTGGCTTAGATAGACATGCATATATATATATATATATATTTTTTTTTTTCAATTCTTTCCCATATAGGTTATGATAGAGTACTGAGTAGAGTTTCCTGTGCTATAGACTAGGTCCTTGTTGATTATTTTTACATATGGTAGTGTATATATGTCAATAACTAACTCCTAATTTATCCCTCCCCACTTCCCCTTTGTTAAACATAAGTTTGCTGGGAAGATCCCCTGGAGAAGGAAATGGCAGTCTACTCCAGTATTCTTGCCTGGAGAATCCCCTGGACAGAAAAGCCTAGTAAGTCACAGTCCACGGGGTCGCAAAGAGTCAGACACTACTGAGTGTCTTCACCTTCACCTTTGCTCTCTAAGTCCATAAGACTGTGTACTTTTTTTTATGTACACCTAAACCATCCATCTAGTCAAAGCTATGGTTTTTCCAGTGGTTATGTATGAATGTGAGAGTTGGACTGTGAAGAAAGCTGAGCACCGAAGAATTGATGCTTTTGAACTGTGGTGTTGGAGATGACTCTTGAGAGTCCCTTGGACTGCAAGGAGATCCAACCAGTCCATTCTGAAGGAGATCAGCCCTGGGTTTTCTTTGGAAGGAATGATGCTAAAGCTGAAACTCCAGTACTTTGGCCACCTCATGCGAAGAGTTGACTCATTGGAAAAGATTCTGGTGCTGGGAGGGATTGGGGCAGGAGGAGAAGAGGACGACTGAGGATGAGATGGCTGGATGGCATCACGGACTCAATGGACGTGAGTTTGAGTGAACTCTGGGAGATGTTGATGGACAGGGAGGCCTGGTGTGCTGCGATTCATAGGGTCGCAGAGTCGGACACAACTGAGCGACTGAACTGAACTGAAACAATACACTGTTCACTTTCATCATCATTGAGATCAAGTTTACATGCAGTAAAATGCATCCATTTTAAGTCTGATGATGTGATGTGCTAACTTGCTTCAGGTGTGTCCAACTCTTTGCTACCCTATGGACTGTAGCCCTCCAGGCTCTTCTGTCCATAGGATTTCCCAGGCAAGAACACTGGAGTGGGTTTCAATGCCCTCCTCCAGGGGATTGTCCTCACCCAGTATGGAACCTGTATCTCTTAGGTCTCTTGCGTTGGCAGGCAGGTTCTTTACCACTAGCACCGCTGAATTTTCACAAATAGGGACATCAGTTTAGTCAGTACAATCAGTACAAGCTATATTTGACTGAATAAAGTATATGCAGCTGCTTCACATGTCAGGTAATAAAAAACTCAGCTAAGTTTGAATTTCATTTTTTTTCAGGGGAAAGGAAAGTATACAGGCGTCTATTTGGTAGTCTACTAATTTACATAGGATTCATACCATCAGCTCTTCAGCACACAAAATTATTACATGTAACTGATTCACTTTGCTATGCAGCAGAAACTAACACAACGTTTTGTAAAACAACTATACTCCAGTAAAATCAGTTTTAAAAACAAAATTTTAATAGTAATGACAACAACAAAAAGAAATCAACCTTAAAGATCTGCAGGTATTCTGATATACCCCCTTCTCCAGAATAAGTGCAGTTGACCTCTTGGTATACAGTTGACCTCTGAACAGCATCTTTGAATTGCTTGGGTCCACTTAGAGACTTTTTCAAATGGTAAACAACATATTATTACACAGTCTGTGGTTGGTTGAATCTGTAGTTACAGAACCACAGACATGGAGGACTTATTCTAAATTATATGCAAGTTTTTGAATTTGGGGGGCTGGTGCTTGGCACTGCTAACTCCTTCCTCATTAAAAGGTCAACTGTACTTAGGTAATCCTATCAAATCCCACTGATTCAGTTCAATTCAGTCACCTAGTTGTGTCTGATTCTTTGTGACCCAATGGACTGCAGCATGCCAGGTTTCCCTGGCCATCGCCAACTCCTGCAGCCTATTCAAACTCATCATGTCCACCACATTAGTGATGCCATCCAACTATCTCATCCTCTGTCTTCTTCTTCTCCTCCTGCCTTCAATCTTTCTAAGCATCAGGGTCTTTTCCAATGAGTTAGTTCTTCATATCAGGTGCCAAAGTATTGGGCTTTCAACTTCAGCATCAGTGCTTCCAATGAATAGTCAGGACTGATTTCCTTTAGGATTGATTGATTGGATCTCCTTGCAGTCCAAGGGACTCTCAAGAGTCTTCTCCAACACCACAGTTTAAAAGCATAAATTATTTGGCAGTCATTTTTCTATAAAATCCAACTCTCATATTCATACATAACTACTGAAAAAACCATAGCTTTGACTAGACAGAGCTTTATTGGTAAAGTAATTTCTCTGCTTTTTATTTTTTAATATAAATTTATGTATTTCAATTGGAGGTTAATTACTTTACAATATTGTATTGGTTTTGCCATACATCAACATGAATCTGCCACGGGTATACATGTGTTCCCTATCCTGAATGCCTCCACCCTCCTCCCTCCCCGAACCATCATGGCAAATAGATGGCGAAACAACAGAAACAGTGAGAGACTGTTGATCTTAGTTTTCTGAATGTTGAGTTTTTTTCTTTTTTGTTGTTGTTGTTTTCACTTTATCAAAATAAGTCTACAGAATCTAAATTTCAGGCATACAATTTGTTAAAGTTAACAAAGAGGGTAACAGAGATTTCTGGAGGAAAAGTAAAAGAATGGAGAAATTAAATTTATATTACTACAAAAGTGAATATGTTTCCTGAGAATTTATCTAGTGAAATAAACTTTTAAACTCTAAAATAGCTATTTCTAACATCTAAACAACATATATGTAATCATAATATCCTGTAAATATATCAGTGTTCCTATATAGATATGCTATTTCCATATCGTTGAGTTTTAACCCAGCTTTTTCACTTTCTTCTTTCACTTTCATCAAGAAGCTCTTTAGTTCTTCACTTTCTGCCATAAGTGTAGAGTCATCTGTGTGTCTGAGGTTATGGATATTTCTCCCGATTAGTTGTCTGTAAATACTCAATGGTTCATTTCCACAAGCATGCCTTGTGCTTTCCTGTTTACAACAGAGCACTAATCATTGCCTTTCCTATCAAAGAAGACATTTAGGGGCTGAAGATTTTTTTCTGTTTCCTTCCTGAAGACTTTTTGTAAACCGATAGGACAGAATTCTTTATGTACTGCTTCACCTAAGTTTCATCAATATAATCTGATTACATATTTTTACATTAAGTTTTAAAGAAGAGGGCATGCTTAAAAACATATGAAAATGAAAATCCATAGTTCTTATTCTAACTGCAAACTTGATCTGTTTGTCTTTCCTATCTTGATTTTCTTTTTGCCCCAAATGTATAATGATGCTTATCTCCTCTGATTCTTACTAAGGGGTGAAGTTAAACTGATTCTATAGCTGTGTGTGTCTAATTTTTACATTAAAAATTGCATTATTTTTCTTATTTATTTTCTCTTCTCTCTGCATATTCTTTGCCATAAAATTCTCAGTACTCTTCCCTGCTCTGTTGACCTTAGGCTTTAACCAATAGGATGTTAGTGGACATGATGCAAACAGAGGCTTAAGGTACGCTTGTATTACTGAGTTTTCCCTCTTGAGCCTCTGTGATTACCAAGAAAAAGTCAAGCTACAAGTAGTCCATGGGCCAAGGAAGAGAAAAGCCATGTGGAACAGATCTGGATTCAATCTGCAGCTTATAATTCAACTCAGCTAAGCTCAACCTAGATCAACCTGTCTGCAGCTGTGAAAATCTCATATGAAACCAAAAAAAATTGATGCTTTTTTATGACAGAGAGTATCAAAAGGTTTTTGAGGCATTATTATGGCAAAAGATAAATGATAAAGAAAGTGGTACCTAGAATTAAGGTACTATGGTGCCAAAATCCAATATGTATAGCATTGACTTTCAGACCAAGTGGGGAATGATAATAAACTATTACAGGAGGCCAGAAAAACAGGGAATCATTTCATGTAGTGGTGAAATATTTGGTAAAACTGTTGCCTGTGTTACCTTGGAGATGGAAAAAATATGTAACAAACTTGTAAACTTAGGAAAGCAGGTTTTCAACTGGGATATTAGAAGTATGAGCAGGCTTCTAGTAGATGTATCTGCCAAGGTGCTATAAGAAATAAGTTCAGCGAATAGCTGACTGGTTTGAAGACGGATAGTGAGTTCAGAAATGCTGGATTTTGCTGGGCAGAAAAATGAAAGTTTCGCATTTCTAACTTTATCAGTTAGTAAAACATCATCAAATTACAGTTTAATATGGGGGAAAAATCATACACCATATATATATTTTAACCTTATCATTTTTGCCCCCTGATTAAACCTAAATGTGTGTGTGTGTGTGTGTGTGTGTGTGTGTGTGTGTGTGTGTGTGTATACCACAGTGCCTGACACTTGGAGGCATTCAATAAATTTAAGATCTCTTATAACAGGACTGCTTTCATGCAGTGAAATATTATAGAGCAGTTCAAATTAATGAACTAGATACTAAATATTGATATGGATAAATTTTTAAATATAATGCTGAGTGATAAAAGCAAAATACAAAAAGCAGTTAAAATTATGATGAGATTTATTAAACTTTTAAAACATTCACTGAGTGTATATTGTTTATAAATATCCATGTATATAAAAATGTGCAAAAGCATGCATGAACACTAAACATACCAACTTCAGGAGTAGTTAAGTCTAATATAAAGGTGAGGGGGAAAAATAGGGCTTTCCTTAAGTTTACAACACTTTGTTTCTTTACAAAAATATTACCTGAAAAACTATGGCAAAATGTTAATTCTGTTAAGTGTATGTGGTGCATACACAATCAACTCTCAAATCAGTTTCCTTTTTTAAATTAAAACTAAAAATAATACTAAATGGAAAGAAATAGAAATTACTCTTTTGAGCATACAGCTTCAAGCCAGTTCTTCAGAGATGAAAATAATAATATGATATTTAAATACTAAAGCTCACACTTTGCTACCTGGATCATTTTAGTCTTAAAATATAGTTTTCACATCTGAGAAGAAGGTCGAGAAATTGGCATATCACCTCTTGCATCATGCATGTGTGTGTATATATATAAATTTAATGAGAAATAACCCATTTTATACATGTACATGCCTGGCTAGCCATCAAAGAAGAAATAAAACCTTAATTATTTGCATCGGTTATTTTTTAAGGGTTCCTTGCCAGTGCATGGACTCAATTACAACAAACCCATTGGCACTAACTATGGAGAAACCCACTGTTACTAACCTGGAGAAAAGTACACGTCAAATTAAGGGATTATAATTAAATACCTGGATGAAGAAAGAAATGGTGTGCCTACCGCATAAAGTCAGGTGAGAGTTTGAAAATAAGCCAGTTGCTATGCTCACATTTTTCCTGCATATCCCATCAAGGTTCAACAAGTAGGCAGTACAGATTTTCATCAAACATCTGTAATCAACTCAGAGAATAAGCATAATTTCCAACTGTACTCTGCATTATCTGAGAGAGACCCATGTGCCTGAACTGCTCCTATCCCTTCTGCAGCAGATCTTCCTGACCTTGGAATCGAACCAGGGTTTCCTGCATTGCAGGCAGATTCTTTACCAACTGAGCTATTAGGGAAGCCCTGTTAGTAAAGAACATTGTGAAAAGATGAGATCAGGTCATGGAAAGAGGAAGAGAAAGTGGGGCCACCAATGACCAGCTCAGGTAATGAGTTACTGATTCTTGCAGTTCTGATGAATAAATCCAAATGTTTCCAGAAACAACAGTTTTTCAAAGAGGAAGAGCTAAAAACAATTTGTAAAGCCCTAAAAACACAGACACTTGAAAGCCATCTTTTTCCTTAGGTGGATAATTGTCTTGGTATCCAATGGAGATGCATATTTATTATTACACACAGATTTTCACTTCTCTTACAGAGTGACAAATGTGTTTCTCGCCTATTAGTTTTCTCACATAATGACA